>SNQJ01S0035002.1:4367-37884 GCA_010110895.2 Picea sitchensis
TGGAAGGGAATCTGGATTTTTTGGGGAAGGAGCTAAGGTTCTGTCATCCCTATGAGGAGCCGAGAGCCAGGAGTAGCCGGCAATCGAGAGTTTATCCGCTTCAGTAAGGGTTTTAAAGAGAAAGGGACAGTGAAATTTCAACTTAATCAACGGGTCAGTAGTCAGAGCAGGAAGGGAAAGAACGGGTGGGCTAAGGGGGGAATCCAGGAAGCTCAATGACGGGTCCGCCTCCATATAGTCTGGGGGATTAAGAAGGAAATCACTATCTTCAGAGGGGTCAGGAGAAGACTTACCCGGGCAATCACGGCGAAGATGTCCCGTTTCACGGCAATGATTACATCGGAAAGGAATTCCGAGATAATCAAGTTTCTGAGAGTGTTTACGACCTCTCCAATCGATCACCAATGTTTCCGGCAAACTAGTGGTGATGTCGATGGCCACCAGCACTCTACCCATCGATCTTGAATGTCCACTGTGTAGTCTGTTGTCAAGTGAGATGAAAGAACCCAAGGAGTTTTCGATGGCCGTCAAGGCTTCCGGGTTCCAAAACTGCAAGGGGAGACCCGGAAGAAGTACCCAAAGATGCCTGTGCTGGAAGTACTCTGTATCCGGGTTGAAGGCAAGTCTCCAGCGCTTTAGCATGAGACTGCCTCCTCCATGGACCCAGACAGAGGAGAGCAGCAGAGTGACATCCTCCGGAGAGTTGCAGTGAAAGGATAGCCAACCCTTTTTTAGGTACTGAATCTGTGGTAAGTACCCCAGAAGAGGGAGCCATTTACTCTTTAACCAATCCACCAACGGAAGAGAACCCAGGCATTTGTAGGAAAAACGACCAACCAACGTGCAGGTGGACATCCTACAGAGCKCCTCTAGGCCCACACCGTCTCCCAGGGCTAGGCACTTTGATTTTCTGATGGACTTCCACGCTTTACGGCCACAGGAGGCACCTCGACGAGTGGAGGAAAAGGGGGGGCTAGGGAAGGCTGAAGCTGCTCGGGGCTGCAGAGGGGAGGAAAGTTGCTCAGGTGGGAGCCTGACAGGGACAGTGGGATCAGTCTTAAGTGTAGGGGAAGACGACAGTGGATCAGGAAGCACAGCAGGTACAGTGGAGCTAGATGAAGTATAAGGTTTGGAGGGAAAAGTCTTTAGAGAAGACCCGAGAGAGTCTATAWTGTCAAATAACCCCGCTTGTTTCCAAATGAATTCGTCGGATAGTTGCATTAGTGGATCCGTCAGTGAATCCATATTGACAGTGGATAGATGAGGGTAGGCCCGGTAAGGGACAAGAATCACGAGGAAAAAGGAGGGTAACAGGAAGTGGAGAGGAGATCTCGGAGACAGGACAAGAAGGGACACAGATCGAGGAAGAAATCAGTAGAGCAGGGGAAACGATAACCGGTCTCAAGAAAGTCAGAAAGCAGGGGAGAAAAGACAAAGTGAATCATTCGCTGCTCAGTGAGCCCAGTAGCGATTGATGTCCTAACCAAGTAATAAAAAACTCTATAGATAGTCCTGTAGCTTAATAATCCACCAAGAGTATGGCCCTTTATCAAGAAAAATCCCGGGGACCAAAAACTGCCTGTAAGTCGGACCGCCCAAGACTAGTACCAGAATACGCTTCAATACTCAATGGCTATCCGACAACCGAGAAAAAACACAGAGTCAATGAGGCAGGGAATAGTGAGAAGAGTATCTAGGCAGAGAAACAGCCGGAATATCAGTGAAGTCATGATTATAGAAGGAAAGGATGCAGTCAGGAGTAAGGAAGAGCAGCTCCTGGATCGATAGGTTCGACTGGTTCAAAGCCCGCCATTTTTGCAGTTCAAAAACGCCAGTCAATATGAGTTTGCACTTATATAAAGATTGCCCCCAAAGGCTTATGCTGCCCAATAGCCTGGTGAAAGATTTGACTGGTTTGTCATAACAATGACTTACAATAATTTTTTTACCTCTTATTCCATGGTAGACACTTTGTAACCAAATAATCCTTACAACACATTCATTTATAAAATGAGTAACACCAACTTCAAAATGCCTCAGAGACCAAAACTAAAGAAAACTCAGATCACAACATTCTACTCTAGTTTGCAACTGTACTTTTTAATAAAATTCACATAACTGCATCTTCTCATACTACAACATTAGAATGCTATTATAATCATACTTCAACATTGGAATATTTTTGCCTTATGAACATTCTTCCATTTAATTGCATTAAATTCGGCAGGGACTACGCTGCCCTTGTTATATTTTTGGATACTTTATTATTAATGTATGAATGTTTTGTTAATATATTAATTAATAATACTTTAATATTTTATTAATTTTATTGAGAAGTTATAAATGTATTAATTAATTAACTAATTATTTAATGATTAATGTAATAATGTATTTGTATTTTAGTAATTTATTAATGTATAATGTATTAATACAATATATTATATATTATTAAGATATTTACTAATTAACATGTTATATTATAAATTATTAAGATATTTACTAATTAACATGTTATATTATATATTATTAAGATATTTACTAATAGAGTTTGAGTGGGTCTAATGGTTAAGAACTTGTGTTTCCTCCTAAGAATCACAAGTTCTAATGTATTTATGTATTAATACATTAATTAGTAAATCATTCATATATTTATTAATGAATACATTAGTACCTTTGTACATTTATACAATATTACATTAATATATTTATATATTATTAGTGTATTTTTGTATTATTATTAATGTAATCTTTTATTATTACTTTAGTATATTTATGCAAAATGTAATATTTATATATTATTAGTGTATTTTTGCATTATTATTAATGTAATCCTTTATTATTACTTTGATATATTTATGGAATATTACATTAATGTATTTATATATTATTAATGTAGTTTTGTATTATTATTAATATATTCTTTTATTATTATTTTATTAGTAAATTATTAATTTATGAAAAATGTTTTACTTTATTAATTAATTAATAAGGCAACGCGATTAACCTGTGGCTTAAGAATTGATGGTTGGATTTTTTGTCCCGGCAGGCTTCGAACCAGTGACTTTAACATCACAGAGTGGTTTAACAACACACTAACATCACAGAGTGGTTTAACAACACACTCCGTCACCGACTGTCCTACACCTCAGGGACTTCTTTATTTTTATTATTACTCTATCAATATATTACTAATTTATGAAAAATGTTTTAGTTTATTAATCAATTAATAAATTATATTATTTATTTGTTTTTACTTTATTAATGTATAAATTAATTAATACAATATAATATTTAAATATTTATTAATTAACATGTTCCACTAATATATTAATACTTGATTTATACATTATATTAAAGTATTAATTAATTAATATATTATTACATTTATGTATTTATATATTATTAATATATTTTTGGATTATTAATACTATGTATAAATTAATTAATACAATATATTAATACAATATTTATTAGTTAACATGTTACATTAATACATTAATATTTAATTTATACATTATATTAATGTATTAATTAATTAATATATTATTAATATTTTTTTCATTATTAATATATGAAAAATGTTTTACTTTATTAATAAATTATATTATTTTTTTTTTATTTTTTATTATTACAATATTTTAATGTATAAATTAATTAATACAATATATTATTAAAATATTTATTAATTATTAATCAATTAATATATTATTAATTTTATATATTTATGTATTTATATATTATTAATATATTTTCCATTAATTAATATGTTGTATTTTTTATTTGTTTTATAATATTTTAATGTATAAATTAATTAATACAATATATTATTAAAATATTTATTAGTTATTAATTTTATATATTTATGTATTTATATATTATAAATATATTTTTTATTATTATTAATGTTTTTATTAATTAATATGTTGTATTATTTATTTGTTTTTATTTTGTTTTGCAAATCTATCTATATATATATAATATATCAATATATTAATACAATGTATAATGTATTATTAAGGTAGTTGTTTATTAATATGTTACATTATTTCATTACATTAGATATTAATGTTTTAATATATTAATTTTTTTAATGTATCAATATATTAATTAATAAAAGTTTAATATATTTATTAACAAATATATTAGTGTTTTTTTATATTTATGTAATAGTGCATTAATACATTTATGTTATTAAAGTATTTGTTTATTAAAATGTTATATTATATATTAATATTTTAATATTTTAATATATTTATTTATTTATTTTAATGTATTAACACATTAATTAATAAAAATTTAATATATTTATTAAGAAATATATTAAAACTTTTATAAATTTATATATTATTAATGTATTAATAAATTACTAACACGTGAAATTTGTTTTTCTTAATTATTTAATATGCTAGATGAATTTTTTGTGTTTAGTTTAGTATTACTTTATTATTATTACATGCAAGACATTATTATTATTATTTACTTATTATTTTATTATAACATGTATTATTTTATTTTGGATTAATTAATATTTAATTTATTAATACTTAATATTTAATTTATTATTAATTATTAATATATTATTAATAATTATTAATTAATTACTAAATAATAATTAATTAATTATTACATTTAAAATGTATTAATACATTAATAGTTGTGTGTCACGCATGTCGGTTGTCAACTAGCAACAACCACATTTAAGTGAAAGTGGTTGATATACGTTAATCAACCCCATTTTCCACCCTTTTAAATTAATGGGGTCGATCGACTTATATCTGTTGACAGTGTAGCCACGACAAAATATGCAGCGGAAAATAACAAAGGAACATATCACACATAACTCAGAGATTTACGTGGTTCGCCCCACTTCGGGCTACGTCCACCAAGCAGGGTATCGGTTTATCTTGAGCCTCCAAACAAATTTCATGTTGTGATCCTGAACGAGCCCTTCAGGTTGTTCCATGTAAATCTCTTCATCCAAATCTCCATGTAAGAAAGCAGTCTTAACATCTAGCTGCTCCAAATCCAAATTAAGTAATGCAACCAATGCTAACATACTTCGAATTGAACCGATTTTAAAAACTGGTGAAAAAATCTAATGAAAGTCAATACCTTATTTCCGAGAATATCCTTTTGCAACCAGCCTTGCTTTGTATCTTTCTACTTTATCATCAACACCCTTCTTCAGCTTGTAGACCCATTTGCAACCTACAGTTTTCCTGTCTCTTGGAAGTTCTACCAAGTCCCATGACGCATTCTTCACTAAAGAATTCATTTCATCCTTCATTGCTTCTTTCCATTTTTCACTGTTAGAATCCTCCACAGCTTCCTGATAGCATGAAGGTTCATATTCATTAGTACTTAAAGAAACTGATGAAACAAAATCAACATACCTTCTTGGAGAAACTTTGAACCATGTATACCTCCTTAGGGAAGTTTGTGGCTCATCCACAATCTTTTGATTGTCACCATCATCCATATTTTCCTCTACAAGGACCTCTTCATGAACTTCTTCAAAAACTTGTTCATGTTCACTTTCATCTGTAGTTGAACGAGTTTCAAACTGAATCTGTTGATATTTCGATACTTCTCCCTGTTTCATTTGACCATCTACATCTGATTTGATGAGTGATGATTCATCAAATATTACATCTTTGTTAATGGTGATCTTATGGGGAATAGGATCCCACAACCTGTATGCCTTAATACCATCACCATATCCAACAAAGATAAGCCTTTTTTTTATTTTGGATCTAATTTAGAACACTAATGTTTCAGAATTAGAACATAGGCTTTACAACCAAAAACTTTAAGATTAGAATAATTACAAGGGTGACCTTTCCATACCTCTTCAGGAATCTGTCACTCTATTGTTGTTGATGGTGATCGATTCACCAAATAACAAGTTGTAGTTACTGCTTCTGCCCACAGTTCCTGCTGCAAGTTGGCGTTACTGAACATACTCCTTACTCTCTCTAGAAGAGTCATGTTCATGCGTTCAACAACTCCATTTTGTTGAGGAGTATAGGTAGTGGTTTTATGCCTATCAATCCCAAACTCCCTGCAATAATTCTCAAATTCCATTGACGTAAATTCACCACCATTATGAGTTCTTAAACATTTAATGGACCTACCAGTGCTCTTTTCCACTAAAGCTCTAAATTGCTTGAAAACAGTAAACACTTCAGCCTTTCTTTTCACCATATAGATCCACACCTTCCTAGAGAAATCATCTATAAAGGTAACAAAGTATGATGATCCTCCATACGAAACAGTAGGGGATGGCCCCCAAACATCAGAATGGATATAATCAAGGATTCCTTCATTGGTGTGTCTTCCAGTTTTAAATCTCTGCCTATTTTGTTTTCCATAAATATAGTGCTTGTAGAAATCTAATTTTAAAGACTTTAGACTAGGAAGTAACTTGCGATCAGGTAATATCTTCAATCCTCTTTTGCTCATATGGCCCAAGCGTTGATGCCACAATAGAACAGAATCATTGTCATTCTCGGATACAACTGTCGCATGATCTGACTCGGTTCTTCCTTCTAACAAAAAAAGGTTTCCAACCTTCTTTGCTTTCATAACCAGTAGGATTCCTTTATATACCTTCATAACTCCACCTTGAACAATACTTTTATATCCTCTAGTATCTAAGACTCCCAAAGAGATTAGGTTCTTCCTAATATCGGGTACATGTCTCACATCAGTTAGTATCTTAACAGATCCATCAAACATCTTAATTCGAATGCTACCAATTCCCACAACTTTACATGATATATCATTTCCCATGTAAACAATTATGTCATCTATAGACTTGTAAGTAATAAACCAGTGTCTATGAAGACACATGTGATTTGAAGCACCAGAAACTAATAACCATTGTTGATCATATCATGAAACAAATCTAATTGATAAAACTTCATCAGTCATACCTGAACATGTTGTTGAACCTATTTTGGTTGCATTTGCTTCCTTCGTCTGTTTTGGAGGGTCTTCTTTGGAGGCTTGTTGTCGCTTCCAACAATCCTTCTTCAGGTGTTCATATTTTCCACAAAACCAACACTTAAGCTTGATATTCTTTCCCTTCGACTGTGATCGAGAGAAATCACTCTTAGTATGTTCTCTTTCCTTAGGTCTTCCTCTGACCACCATTGCCTCAGAAGTAGAGGTTTCTAAATTGATTTTCTTCCTTGTTTCCTCAGACAGTAAAGCTCCAACAATAACATCAAACTCAATGCTTTCTGTTGAACTGAAACTAATAGAGGTAACAAAATGATCCCATGACTCGAGCAAAGAACATAATAATGTAATCGCCTTATCTTCAGATTCGAATTTTACTCCCATGCTAGTCAACTGGACTAAATGAGTATTAAAAGTATTTAAATGATCAGCTATTTTTGTACCTTCCTTCATGCACAAACTGTACAATTGTCTTTTCAGGAAGATCATGTTCATCAAGGATTTCGTCACATACAAACTTTCCAGCTTTGTCCACAAACCTGCTATTGTCTTCTCTGTGACAATGTTGAATAGAACATCATCGACCAAGCACAGGCGTATGGCACTCGGTTCTCTCACATCGATCTCTTCCCACTCTTCATCTGAAATGGTCGCAAGTTTCTTTGATTTTCCCAGAAGTACCTTCACCACACCTTGTTTCACAAGTAGATCGTGGATCTTCACCTTCCAGATCTCAAAATTTCTTTCTCCATTGAACTTTTCGATTTAAAACTTAGCACTCTGAGTTTTCGCCATTTTTAGTCGTCTTTATTCTTCTCGGCCTTTGTTGTCTCCACTCTTAAATAAATATCCAAATCAAGCACTAAAACATGATATGAGGGGTTGACTCATAGATATTAGGGTTAAATTCCTGGATGTCCTTGGACAACGGGCACCATATTCAATTTCCAATTTATATCTTCCTTCTCTTTATTGAATTTGCAATTTATATCTAACTTTAAATCTGCTTTCACACTAAATGATGCAAAGACATAAACTAAAAACATGCCCCTACTCACTACAACTTCATTAACAATCTGGTATAGCGATACCATTTGTTAACAGTGCAACGATTAATCAATACAACAAGGGCAACAATTAAACAATACAACAAAGGAAGTGATTAAATGATTGTACTCAGAGAAACAACGATTAAATGATTATACATGGAGCAGCACGAGGTAGCATACAATTTCAATCAACACTCGCCTTACGATGACAACCCAGTGCTGAATTTGAAATTGAAAGAAAACGCAAGTGTATAAGAAATCGATGCTTCCTCTGTGTATTTTCCCTAGCGCCGATTGAACAACAACGCTCCCACAAGGAAGAGGGAGATCGATGCTCCCACAAAGAGTATACCCCAATGCTTACTCAAAACGACAACGCTCCTCCTCCACGGTTTTGGCATTGCTCCTCCATGGTTTGGCACTACGGATGGCGTTTCTCCTCCTCTGATGGATAATGGATCTGGCACTTCTCCTTCTCCACGCCCGCGACCCTCTCTCTAAATTCATGATATTTCACCACAGATCTGGCCTCATGGATATCGAACGTAGCTCTGATACCAATTGTTGATAGTGAAGCCACGATAAAATATGCAGCGGAAAATAACAAAGAAACAGATCACACATATAACTCAGAGATTTACGTGGTTCGCCCAACTTCATGATACGTCCACCAAGAAGGGTATCGGTTTATCTTATTGTTCATAATATGAAGAGTTACAACAGCCTCCTTCTACTCATCTTCCCATTGCCTCTACGTGCATACATCAATTTATAGAAATTTACACACAGCTACATAGGAAACTGACTATTGAATGTGTTACTATCCATGGTCTAATTTAGTCTAATTATTTACAACCAATGTTCAATAATAGGATCTAAAATCCAATTGTGAAGGAATTAGTTGTTACTAGATTCCAACAATATCAACCACTTTTACTTAAATGTGGTTGTTGCTAATTATATCTGTATCCATTTATTTTTCCAGTGTGGATATTTTGATAATTCATATAATATTTAGATAAATATTTTTTTAATGGATGTTTTCATTTAATAATGAAAAAAACAAAAGAAGTGTAACACAACCTTATAATGTTATGAATAATATGTATGGCCTCTCTCTTTAACTTTCACCTTTAACTTTCAACTATCATAAGAACACATCCATATGGTAAGTTTATTTTGATGGGCCAAAAGAAATAAACTTTCATGATTTGCAAATTATCAACTTTATTTGTTTTGCAACCATTATATCATCATTAAAAAAATAGCAGTTTACTTTATCCAACCAAAGGAAATAAACTTTCATGATTTGCAAATAAGAGTATTACTTGTTTTGCAAGTTGAAATTCAATGTCAATCAAACAAAAACAATTATATTCTAGACATAGAAACTTTGTTATTTAAAAGATTCATTTGTTATCTTTCTATTTTTATGAAAAATTGTATTGATTTGAACTTTAAAGTGCAATATATTTATTAATATATTTATTAGAGCCTTTAATTTTTTAGGTTTAAACATCATAATAAATTTAAGAGAGTATTGAATATATATAAGTGAATAAGATATTTGAGAATAAGTCAATCCAAAAGAAATAAATGGAATTTGTGAAAGTTGGAATATTTGTAAAATTAAAGTAAAAAGAAATTCAAAGATAAGAAAGTTTTCTTACCTTTTTTTTTCAACAGAAAAAATTACTTAATTATATTTATAATATAATGTGTTCTCACAACATGATACATCATCGAAATGAAACAATTAGCGAGAATATCTTTCACCTACAAATGGTCTACCAACCTGATGCAGGAGCATCCTGCACTAAACATCATTCTATATTTGATTAGACTAGGAGGTATTGTGTTTACAAGGGAGTTGGTTCCCCAAGCCTTGATTTTATGTAATTTTCCATGTTTCAAGGAAATTAGGCAAATTTTGTGAGTTGAAATTGATAATGAGACTTTTAATTGTATTTGTTCTCGAATATATGAGAGAATGAGTGAGTGAGAGTTGATTTGTGAGATATTTTGGGTGAGTAAATCTTTTGAATGAATTGTAAAATCCTAAGATTATCTATGTGAGAGATATTAGTGATATTTTGGAGAGATTTAAGGATCTGGGAGTAGTCTCACAGTCTGACAACCATAGTAATGTCACAACGTGTCAAACATATCCCACCATCGTAGTGTGACAAACTTTGCCAATATTGGTTCAATGTGATGAACATAATAACCTTGCAATGTGATGAACATAGTAGTGTCACAATCTAAAAAACATAGTAACGTCGTAATTTTATTAGCATAGCCCTGTTGTCATAATGTGACGAATATATCCCCACTGTCATAATGTGACAAACATAGCCATATCGTCGCAATGTAACGAACATAGCCTTGTCATCGCAAAGTGATTAACATAGTAATTTTGCAATTTGACGAACATAGTAGTGTCACAATCTAACAAACATAGTAATGATGCAATGTTTCAAACATAGCCCTATTGTTGTAATGTGATGAACATAGCCCATCGTTGTAATGTGTTGAACATACCCATATTGTGACAATGTGACAAACACAACCTTGTCATCCCAAAGTGATGAACATAGTAATGATGCCCCACGATGTGTCAAACATAGCCCCACCATCGTAATCTAGCAAACATAGCCATATTGTTGCAATGTGATAAACATAACATGTTCGTCACAATGTAATTACCATAACCTCGTAGTCCTAGTGTGATGAAAATATCCTATCATCATAATGTGAGAACATTTTTCAAATTCCATTGTTTGGCGAAGATAACCCATTGTCGCAATGTGATGTACACAACTCAATGTCGCAATGTGAAAAACAAACCCAACATTCTAGTGAGATGACCATTTCCCAACATCACCATGTGATGAATATAGCCAATTGTCAGGCTATGACAAACCTATTCCAACACCACATTGTGTCAAACAAAAACCCTACGGCTATGACAAACCTATTCCAACACCACACATGTGTCAAATAAAACCCACGTCACAATGTGACGACCACACCTTACGATACCATGCTCTAAATGACAACATAGCCCCACACATTGTAGAGATCTACTTCCATTTCCCAACTTCATATGTGTGATGAGCATAACCCACTATCAAACCATGAAACCCATTCAATCACTATTACATCAGGTCAAACAAAACCCTACATCGCATCGTAGGATAAACTAAAACTCCATGATGTCATGACAAACAAACCCTTGAAACCATTGTCAATTTAGAAGCATTTCCAAATGGTCTAATAGTCTCCCATGTTTTCGCCATAAGGTTATTAGAGTTACTATTAGGAAGAGATTTGGTTTAGGATTATTTCTATTAAAATTTATTTAGGTTTGATTTCATAATAAGAAGAAATACATTAAAAAATACTATATGACTTTTGTCATCGTATTTTCATAAATATATTTAGAGCACTTTATTGTAGCTCTTTTACTCTATGAACATTGTATGAATATTCCATCTAATTTTAATATTTGAATGTAATATTATATTTTTGATACTTTTATTATTAATGTATGGATGCTTTGTTAATGAGCATTAATTAACACATTTTAATATTTTATTAATTTTATCTCAAGAGTTTATAAATGTATTAATTAATAACTAATTCTTTGAATGATCCATGTAATAATGTATTTTACTTCAGTACTCTATTAATGTATAATGCATTAATACAATATATTATATATTATTGAGATATTTACTAATTAACATGTTATACATATATTAATAAGATGCTATTTACTTAATACAAAATTTCTGAGTGTACTCTAATGGTTAAGAACTCAGTTTCCCAAGAGGTCGCTGTTCAAATCGATATAGGGTAGGGTATACCTTTACTACCAAAACAGATTTATTATTATTATTATTTATATACATTAATGTATTGATAATTTAAGTATAATTAATAAGGTAATAATTAATTAATTATTAATGTATTTATGCATTAATGTTACTAATTAGTAAATCATTGATATATTTATTAATTAATAATAGTACCTTTGGTATTTATGTATATATTACATTTAATATATTTATATTGATAGTGGCTTTGCATTATTATTAATGTAATCCTTTATTATTACTTTAGTACATTTATTGAAAATGAACATTTATATACATTAGTGTATTTTTATCATATTAATTTAATCCTTTATTATTTTCAAAAATGAAATTTTGCTTCAAATTATATTAGTAAAATATAATTCCTTTACATCACAAAGCATAATTCTAAAAGACTTATAGATTGAAGTCCAACAGATACAAGATACTTTTGTGAGGCATGTATAACCATGCCTCCTTTCATACAATTCTAATATAATCCTTAACCAAAAACCACAAAACATATTGTATGCGGGTCCAATACTATTTTAGAAAATAGGTAATCCATCCACAAAAAAAATGCTCCATGTCATTCTATATCATTATCAATATCAGGGAATTCCTTTGTCCCTTCAATTCCCCTATGCCAACGAACATAGAAAATCTGACCTTCAGGTTCTCCTAAAGCTTGTTTGGAGAGTAAGTTTGCTTTAGTATTGAAATGCCTGTGAACATGGTGAAAACTAATATTATGAAAATTCTTGATAAGGATCAAAACCCTATTTTTCAAGCCAACTAAGGAGCTTACCTATAGTCTGTCTTTTTTGGAAATCCAATCAATAATCACCCTAGAGCCTCCCATCACTCTAATATTGTGTTAATACATTTGATTTGCAAGTAATAGTGTAGCCCATGCCGCAATTAATTTTGCCTTGGAGTTTGTTCCACTTCCACAATTTAAAGTCCATATATAAACAGTAACATCTAGTGATTTAATAATACCCCCTACTTCAAAGAATAGTTCCATTATTCTATTTGATGCCCCATCAAACCACGCAAAAGCATCCCCCGTATGAGAGGGAACATGAACAATTTTTTGGTGGTTTGTCTTTCACCATTCCCGAAATACAATTTTGAATAGCTAAAGTTTTGGATAAGACTTCTTGGATCGATGGTTTATATTTTTCAAAAGTCATTGTTCCATCTCTATTCAAATGTGCCATCACATATGTACCGGCCGTGACTCGGAAGAGGTTTTATCCTCAAAAATGATCAAAGCATTCAACCACTCCATTCTAATCCACCTACAGCTCTGATTTATGCTTTTAATATCAAATTTTCTAGCTACCACTACAAAGGAAGGGGAAATTTATGAAGGGATGAGGAATAGTTTCCTGGTCACTTTTACACAAAACACATTGGCTAGGACCTATCCAACCTTGTGCTTGCAAAGAGTCCCATGTTAATATCCTTCCTTCCACCACTAACCATACAAATAACTTTATCTTAAGCTGAATATGTCATTGCCATAATGAGTACTGTCATCTATCAATCCTCTTCAAACACTTAGTAGAGACAATACCATGATAAAAAAATTTCACCAAGGTATACTTAATTGTTTCCCCCTATCCACATGAGTTGATCTTCAGAGTTATGTAAAATTATTCCAGTATCAATAAGTTCCTTTCGTAAATGATCCCATTTTGTAGCTAAACTACCCTTGAGATTAATGTCACTGTTTGTAAGCCAATAATCACTTAAAAATGTACTATTCGAAACATTCCTAGCTTGTGCCAGAGTCTGTATATGATTATGTTTAAGTAATGACATCAGCGAGTGAGATAAGAAAGATTGATTTCAAAATCCAATAATCCTACCTGTTCCAATGGAAATAAGATGCCCCGAACCATGTGCCCAACATAACCAATGTAGTATCAGGTGAACCGAAGCGGTTAAACCACACCAAATCTTTGATGTTTCTCTTTGTTGAAAGTTTGGTGTTCTTAACCATTGAGTAATAGTCAGATGTGTCAAATACTTTTCCATAATAATCCTGTGCCACAGAACTCCACTATTGATCACCCTCCAAAGAGTGTATGCCGCCACTTATCAAGTCTAAGATATTTAAGAAACCCTAGCCCCCGAAAGCTTTAGGCACTTCCAATTTTTCCCATTTGCAAAGATGGATAGTACTAGAATCTTGATTCTTCTACCAAAGGAAATGATACATTAGTTTTCCATTGTGAAATTAGAACCAACCAGAATAAGAATAAGAGATATCCAATAAACTGGTTGTGATTCCAACACCGCTTTTAATAGAGTGTATCTCCCTCCCAGGGAGAGCCAATGGAAAAACCACCATCGTTTTTCTATTTTTCTTAAGGAAACTAAATACTAATCACCAGCCTTGTAACATCCAATTTTTAGGTAGAAACCTAAGTACTTAAACCCCTCCTCTAAGTCCTCAAAATTAAATAGAAATAGTGCTTTGAAAGGTCTCATATCCTCTTCCAATAATCATGCCTGAAGTACTGTGGTTTTTGTAATATTAATCATCAATCCAAAAGTTGAACAGAATGTTTTAAGTAACAAGTCTATCTCTATCCATTCCTCAGGCTAGCCTTCGTATTTAATCACAATCATCATCAAATAAAAAGAATATGTAGAATTTTAATATTATGGAAACTTTCACACTCTCAAAAGTATTCCTTCCAAATTTTATTCCTCTCTTTAATAATAATCTTAAACCCTCCATGACAAGGATGAACAATAACGATGAAAGAGGACATCCCTGTCTGATCCCCCGCCCAATTTTAAAGAAAGTAGTTGGTTACCCATTTATCAGTACTAAGTAGGAGGTAGATATTACACCACTCATAATCCACTCTGTCATCTCCAATCCCATTCCAATCTAAATAAGTATCTTCCTCAGAAAATCCCAACTAATGCAATCGTATGATTTCTTCAGATCAATCTTTAATACTAACTCTTTGTATTTTTCTTTCTTTTTATACTATAAAGATATTTTGCACAAAGCATCAACGACATCCAATATATGTCTTCCCTTTAGGAAACCCAATTGTTCTTCAGAGATTGATCTAGACAGAACTGGCTTGATTCGATTTGTTATAACTTTGGATATGATTTTGTAGCATAAATTACATAGTGAAATAGGCCTAAAACAAATCAAACACCGAGTAGGTTTATTAACTTTGGAATTAATTTAAATGAAAGTAGAATGCATTACTCCCACTTTTATTCTCTACTTCTAGTTCTCGCTTTGACTATCTCCAAGATCTCTCTCCCATTTTCTTCTAAAGAAATGGATAAGAATCGACTAACCAACCATCGGGTCCCAGACTCTTTTATGATTTAAATTTCTTTAAAATATGTTCAAATGCAATTGTATTTCATTCACTATTAAAACCTTGAAAAAAAAAAAAAAAAAAAAAAAAATTTTGAAAAGAGAAATAACCTTTAATTGTTCATTTGATAAGGAAGAGGAGCCTATTCTTTATACATCTCCTTAAAATACTTTACTGCTTCCTTTTTAATGTTCTCTGACCCTGAGACAACACCCCTGGACTCATCCAAAATATCCCATAAATTCTTACTAATTCTTCTATTGTTTGCATATTTATGGAAAAGTTTGTATTTATTATCACCACTTTAGAAATAAATAGGCCCTCAAGCACGCTTATCACAAGATTCTCCTTTTCCAAGAATCTCCCTCCTTTCCTCAGATTCTAAATGACCCTATTACAATAAAATATATCCAATTTGAATGAATCTTAAACATGAAGTCACAAACCTTTTTTGCAAGTACCATAGTCTCCTGAAACAAAACAATCTCAGGTCTAGTTTTGTCAAGTACTATGCGCACCGAGGCTAGTTTTAGGGCACCCCCAATCCATCTTATATTAAGTGAAAATAACAACATTACTTAGCCCGAGAAATGGATTTGCATGCTCTAAGTGCCCCACAGTCAATAGAAATAACAGAATCAATAGTCATAGTTTCTTTATTTTGTTTCTTCCTAGCACTTCGGGTTTTTATGGGAGAAGTTTCAAAAACCAATCCTCGAGACCAAACAAATTATTTTTCCTTAGTTCCCTCCAATAAATTTGATCCACTAGTCTCCCCACCAAAAGAACTAGTAACTTGTAAAGCCTTTCCCTGAAAAAACAGGTAATTGATTGTGAGAAGATTTATCCTTTAAAAAAAGGATAAAGGAGTCTAAAACCACTTCAAGGGAGGGCTCTGAGTCCTCCAGTTCATTTAAAACTCCTAGGATAAAAGAGGAGGGAACAGCTTAATCAGAAAGAATCACACTTGTCTTAACACGGTCGCCAAGGGAGGAAGGATCAATAATAATAGGAAGAGTCAGAGGATCAGAAAGATTCCCCGACAATGGAAAAGGTGGGACCAAAGAAGACTTAGTCAATATACTGGAAGGTAAAGTAGAAACAGAGGGATTAACAGGCTTCGAAAGGTCGTTCACCCCCATCTCAGGCAAAGGACAAGAAAGTGAAATAGACCGCGCTAACCACTTCGAAGAGATTAAGGTTTCTTTCTAAAGACAGAGTAGAAAAAAAAGGACAAATGAATTTGAGCTACTAGTAAAGCTTTTGAGAGTCGCTCCAGCCTTTCCAGTATCCTAACAAACTCCCAAACCAACACTATAGAACCCTGTTTCAACAGAGAGATCAATAAAATCAATAGTAGAAAAGTGATCCTCATGTTCCTCTTACTCTTCAAACAAACATCTATAGTCCCTACAAAGATGTCCAGTACTACGACAAAGGATACACCGAAATGGTATGCCTAAGTAGTCTAGTTGCTGCAAAAAACACCACCCTCGCCACTCAATCTCAAGAGTTTCAAGAATTCCACGACTTATGTCCATTTCAACCAAGATTCTACAAAATTTTCACACATGAGAGGTTAAAAGTCCTCTATCAACCGAAATAAAACTGCCAAGCACATCACTGATATACTTCAGTGCTCCTTCATTCCACATATGAAGAGTCAAACCCGGAAGAAGAATCCAAAAATGTCGAAACGTGAAGTATTCGGCCCTCGGATTGAAAGACACCCACCTATTTTTTAGGCATAAAACTACTATCCCCAAATAACCACCTTTTATAACATTAAATCTACATCATCGGGAGAGTGACTAATAACTCCTCACCATCCTTTGGGTAGTTGCACCAACTCCAGAGTGTATCCTAACACTGACGACCATACTTTATCTGACCAGACTGGGAATTTATCTATGCATAAATGTCTATAGGTGAACCTCCCTACTACTGCACAAAGTTCTAACCGACAAGTATCCTAAAGGCCAACATCAGAAATGATAACCATTTTCTGCGAACTCTCATTATAAGTCCATAACGCTTCTTTTTTATTAAAACCGAAGATGTTTGTTCTTCCTACGCAATAGGAGAAAAAATCTTAGAGTTCCCCTACTTAACTCCACCACTTGTTCTGGGACAAGAGTTATGTGGGCAAGTTTTAATCAAACTAGGAAGAGTAGTCGTGGTAGAAACCGGAGGAAGATTTATACAACTATAACCTCCACCCATTCAAGTATCACTCAGATTTCCTGCAGAAGTGGTCTATGCTTTGTATTTTCTATAGCTGGAAAGTCGGATAATAATCCCGGCCCTAAAAGTTTTCATCCTCCCATTAAGGAGGTTATTAAATATTCTTAATAAGTGTCTAGACCATCGCTGTTGGTCATTTAACCAATGTCCGGATACCTAAAACCTCATCACGTAAATCTAGGGTCGAGTGCACCTAACCTAATGAGGAGGAGAAGTTCGCTATAAAATATGAAGAAAAAGGATTAAAAGACAAGAGTTAAGACAATGGTTGAAAGAGTTTCTGGCCCAGGTGGAAAGTAATTAAATAATACAGTAAGGTAAAGGGACGAAACCAGTTTCTAAGAACGGAAAATAAATGGTCATTAAAAAACCGAGAAGCTAACATCACAAACTAACCTCGAGGATGGGGAACTGAAAAAAAATTGAAGCAAAAAAGGTAAAACAAAACCACCATATACAATAACTATACCCAGACTGCTATTCCATACAAAATCTCTAAAGCAAGTTAAAATAAGAGGGAAGATAATGAACCAAATTCTATAGGGATTTCTCACACCATTCAAATCTTGGTTGATTGAACTCCCTCATTCCTCCTCCTCTAACTGCTCCCTCTAAGAATGATCCTTATTATTACTTTTAGTATATATTTTACAATATTACACAATGCATTTTATATATTATTAATGTAGTTTTGCATTATTATTAATGTATTCCTTTATTATTACTTTATCAATACATTATTAAAGTAAAAATAAAAAAAAAAAAAAAAAAAAAAAAAAAAAAAAAAAATATTATTTCTTTATTTTTTATTATTTCTTTTATTAATACATTACTATTTTATGAAAAATGTTTTTAATTTTATTAATTAATTAGTTATATTATTTCTGTTTTACCTCTTATACCTTATCTTCATCTTAATTATAAATTAATTAATATAATATAATATTAAATATTTATTAATTAACATATTACATTAATATATTAATATATTGAGACTTACCTCCCATACATTACACTAAAGCATTAATAATTAATATATTACTACATTTATGTAATACTTTATATATTATTACTATATTTTTAATTTATTAATAATTACTAATGTATAAATTAATTAATACAATATATTAATAAAAATATTTTATTAGTTAACATGTTACACTACTACATTAATATATATAGATACTTTAATTTTATACATTACATTAATGTATTAATTAATTAATATATTACTTAATATATGTGTATTTATATATTAATAATATATTTTTGCATTAATAATACATTATTAATGTATGAAAATTGTCTACTTTTATTAATAAATTATATATATATATATATATATATATATATATATATATATATATATATATATATATATATATATATATATATATATATATTAATTTACTTTATTGTTGCAATATTTTAATGTATAAATTAATTAATACAATGATGGTGATGATGATGATTAACGTCCACTAAGACCTAATTGATCTATCGGACCTTAAGAGGGTAAGTGATTACTTGTGATTCTTTAGAATTTTGTTTCTGTGCTCGAAAAGCATTAAGAGCAGCTTTCCAAGTTCACCATACTTTTGTTGAGTTAAGAGGTTATGAAGGTTGGTAGTGTGATCAATATTTTGAAAATGAGATCTAATATGGGTATAGGCTGGACAATCTAAGAGAAAGTGATTTTCATCTTCAACCTTCTTAGTGTCACGAAGGTGACACACTCTTTCATCCCATGGCGTTTTAGGAATTGACCAACGCCCAGTTTCACTATGGAGCTCGTGAGAATTCGCTCTTATCTTAGCAATGCTTATTTTTTTCTTTACACTTGGCAAAACAAATAGACAATTTTAATCTTCTAGATTAGGGTTGATTACATATTTATAATACCTTAATTTTCTTTTTTCCTCTAACTCTTTATCACACCACATTTTTTTTCCTTAAATTTTGATCTGACGTTTTTTTTAATAGTATCTTTATTCTGCAAAATGGTTTCGTCCATGATTCCCCAATAGTTTAGCCAAGACTGGGTGTCTTTATGCCATCCTCGCTTGATTTTGAAGCAATTTTAGGTAGTCTCTTGTCTTCCATGTTGTTTAACTTGTTCTTATACATTAGGTATCTATTCATAGCCATGATCTCAATGGGGTAGAGGCTTGTTTCTACGAGGAGGATGGGATAGGGTGTATTTCCTTTAATTTTGAGATTATAGGTTATAAAATTCTTTTGTATTTGCTCTATCTTTCTCCAGGATTCACGAGAGATACTACATCCCCAGACTTCACATCCATAAAGAATAATAGGTGTAACAAGAGTCTCAAAGATGAGTTTCTTCGTATCCCAACTCCAAAGATCAGCTGATTTACAATTGTTTTCAAGCCCATAATAAGCTTTCCATCCCCCAATAATCCTTTTTTCAATGTTATAATTCCAATTGAGCTTGTGGTGAATATCAATTCCAAGATATTTGTATGAAGTCACTTCCTCCAAGTTGTTGTTGTCATATACAAAGGTATCATAAGGGATCTTATTGGATTAGTCTTATCAGTACTAACAATCATATCCATATTGGAGAAAAAATCCTTGAGGATTATTAGTTGGTTTTCAAGATCATGGGGACTCCTTTCCATAAGAACAATATCATCGACATAAAGAAGAAGATTGATGACTATACCAGTGAGAGTAGGGCCGACAGAACCTTCTTTTTCAGGGGAGTCGGTTGAGTGCTCGATCCTGTTTTCGATGGGAGGAATGAATAAATGCTGAATGCCTTAACAGCCTCGTTGCTATCGAACCTACCTCAGCATGCCAAAACACACATATGTTTGCATTCTCCGATCAACGTGTGCATTCTCCGATAAGAGTTCATTCCCTAATAATAAGGAGAGGTGGCCGAAGGAGTCAAAGTGGTAATTTAAGGAGGAAAAGGTGGAAACTATACTTTTCTATATTCAAAAGGCGTTTGAATAAGTTTTGTATCAACTGGGCCAACTCCTAAAAAAAGAGAAAACTCACTGGTTGGACGGGCTTGACTTAGGCACTTTAAACCTGTGACTATTTACCTTTGATATGCCTACTTGATTCCTTTTTGTTGGAAAGGTTGGATCGTCGGGAACTGCCTTTAAGCTGCTGTACCTCAACCAGAGCTAGTGAGCTGAGAAGAAGTTCTTATCACGTCCTGATATAGTTTTTATATTGGCCCCAGGGCATGATATTTCTGCCTCCTATAATTCTAGCGTGCGTGTACTTTAGCTACTTTCTTTTCTACGCTATGATGTATAAGCTATAGGTTGTATGATCTATAAGCTATGTCTGTCTTGTATGGGGGATACCAAGCATTCTTCTAACTTATCAATGTATATGCCAAAAAGGGTAGGGGATAAGGGACAACCTTGTTTGAATCTGATATTGTAGTTAATATCTTTTGACCAGCCCTTGGTGTTTTTAAACTGAGCAATAACGTTCTCATACATCCTTATTGCAGCATCCCTCAACTCGAGAGGCACTTTTATCTCTTCAATCCTGTTTCAAAGGTTTTTCCTAGGAACCATGTCAAAAGATTTTTTAAAGTCAACAAAACAACAAAAAAGATTGGTTTTAGTATTGCGGAACTCCTCTACAATGATCCTAAAGGTAACAATATGGTCCACAATTGAATGATATCTCCTAAACCCTGCCTGGCCTTTAGCTCTTTTACCGTGAATTTCTAACCAAATGTTAATCTTCTTTTCCAAAATAATTCCATAAAGCTTGGCTAAAATCGAGCTAATCATAATGGTCCTATAATTAGAGGGAATGTTTTTATCCCCATTTTTAAAAATAGGAACAATGAGGCTTTGCGTCCAAGGTTTAGGGAAGCCCTGCTTGACTGCTAAATTGAAGAGCTTGTGTATATGAGGGATAAGAATTGGCCCTCCAATTTTAAAAATTTCATCTCGGTAGCCTTCAATGTCCTTAGCTTTCTCATTTGTGAGCCGCTTAACCCCGAACTCTATGTCATCTAAAGAAAAAACTTCTACCTTTGTAGGGACAATATGAATGGTGTCCATCGCATTAGGGAACTCATAAAGACTTTTAAAGTAGAAATATATTACTAAAATATTTGTTAATTAACATGTTACACTAATACATTATATATTAATATATTATTATTTTATATATTTATATATTATTAATATATTTTTGCATTATTACTAATGTTTTACTTAATTAATTAATTAATTATATTATTTATTTGTTTTTATTTTGTTTTGCAAATCTATCTATATATAAAATCTATCAATATATTAATACAATGTATTACTAAATAGTTGTTTATTAATATGTTACATTATTACATTACATTAGACATTAATAATTTAATATATTATTATTTTTAATATATTAATACATTAATTAATAAAAATTTAATATATTTATAACAAATATATTAGTGCATTTTTATATTTTTATAATATTACATTTATATATTAATAATGTATTAGAATATATTATTAAGGTATTTTTTTATTAACATGTTACATTATACATTAATATTTAATATATTAATTTTTTTTATCTATTAATATATTAATTAATAAAAGTTTAATATAATTATTAACAAATATATTATAACTTTTGTAATGTAATATTACATTTATATATTATTAATGTATTTTTGTATTATTATTAATGTATTAATATATATATATATTTTTTTACTAGGGGAATCGGTAACAACGGCAGTATCGTACTCGCGTGACACGGGGTCGAATCCTGCCGGCTGCCTTATAAACCCTAGGGAGAAATGCCTTATAAACCCTAGGGAGAAACGCACAGCCCGCAAGCACGCCCTCCGAGTAAATCGGGGTGAGAATCGACCTTGAGACCTCATTTTATATAGTTCCTTCCATTTACACGGCACTTGCCAATCGGTCTACACCCCTGCGGGCTATTAATGTATTAATATATTACTAACACATTAAATTTGTTTTTCTTAATTACTTAATAGCTTAATTTTTTGTGTTTAGTTTAATATTACTTTATTTTTATTTTTTTGTGTGTTAATTTGTGCGGGACTTATTGGCTACGCAATTAACCTGTGGCTTGAGAATCCACGACTCAGGGGCATCTAAGCCGTCAAAATCACCCGGGGATCGCACCCGGCCTGAGCCACACCAACCCTTAACATGGTTGGATTTTTTGTCCCCGCAGGTTTCGAAACGGTGACTTTAACAACACGGAGTGGCTTAACAACACACTCCGTCACCGACTGTCCTACGCAGGTTTCGAAACGGTGACTTTAACAACACGGAGTGGCTTAACAACACACTCCGTCACCGACTGTCCTACACGTCAGGGACGTTTAATATTACTTTATTATTATTAAATGTAATATTTAATTATTATTATTTACTTATTATTTTATTATAGTATTAATTATTTTATTTTGGATTAATTAATATTTAATTTATTATTAATTAATAATTAATTACTTATTAATAATTAAGTAATTAATTATTGATTATTAATAACTTAATTATTAATTATTAATATATTGTTAATAATTTATTAATAATTATTAGTTAATTACTAAATAATAATTAATTAATTGTTAATTAATATTTAATTATTACATTTAAAATGTATTAATACATTAATATTTGTGCCCCACACATATCCGTTGTCAACTAGCAACAACCACATTTAAGTGAAAGTGGTTGATATATATCGATCAACCCCATTTTCCACCCTTTTAAATTAATGGGGCCGATCGACTTATATCTGTTGACATTGTAGCCACGATAAAATATGCATCGGACAATAACAAAGAAACAAATCACACATATAACTCAGAGATTTACATGGTTCGCCCAACTTCAGGCTACGTCCACCAAGCAGGGTATCAATTTATCTTGAGCCTGCAAACAAATTTCTTGTTGCGATTTTGAACGAACCCTTCAAGTTGTTCCATGTAAATCTCCTCATCCAAATCTCCATGTAAGAAAGCAGTCTTAACATCTAGCTGCTCCAACTCCAAATCAAGTAATGCCACCAATGCTAACATACTTCGACTTGAACCGATTTTAAGAACTGCTGAAAAAATCTCATGAAAGTCAATACCTTCTTTCTGAGAATATCCTTTTGCAACCAGCCTTCCTTTGTACCTTTCTACTTTATCATCAACACCCTTCTTCAGCTTGTAGACCCACTTGCAACCTACAGTTTTCATGTCTCTTGGAAGTTCTACCAAGTCCCATGTAACATTCTTCACTAAAGCATTCATTTCATTCTTCATTGCTTCTTTCCATTTTTCACTGTTAGAATCCTCCACAACTTCCTAATAGCACGATGGTTCATCATCATTAGTACTTAAATAAACTGATGAAACAAAATCAACATACCTTCTTGGAGGAACTCTGACCCGTGTAGACCTCCTTAGGGAAGTTTTTGGTTCATCCACAATCTGTTGATTGTCACCATCATCCATATTTTCCTCTGCAAGGACCTCTTCATGAACTTCTTCAGAAACTTGTTCATGTTCACTTTCATCTATAGTTGAACGAGTTTCAAACTAAATCTATTGATAATTTGGTACTTCTCCCTGTTTCATTTGACTATCTACATCTGATTTGATGAGTGATGATTCATCAAATATTACATCTCTGTTAATTGTGATCTTATGGGAAATAGGATCCCACAACCTGTACAACTTAATACCATCACCATATCCAACAAACATAAGCCTTTTTTTTTTTTTTTTGGATCTAATTTAGAACGTTGATGTTTCAGAATTAGAGCATAGGCTTCACAACCAAAAACTTTAAGATTAAAATAATTACAAGGGTGACCTTTCCATACCTCTTCAGGAATCTTGCACTCTATTGTTGTTGATGGTGATCGATTCACCAAATAACAAGTTGTAGTTATTTCTTCTACCCATAGTTCCTGCTATAATTTGGAGTTACTAAGCATACTCCTTGCTCTCTATAGAAGAGTCATGTTCATGCGTTCAACAACTCCATTTTGTTGAGGAGTATAGGCAGTGGCTTTATGCCTATCAATCCCAAACTCCTTGAAATAGTTCTCAAATTCCATTGACGTAAATTCACCACCATTATCAGTTCTTAAACATTTAATGGACCTACCAATGCTCTTTTCCACTAAATCTCTAAACTGCTTGCAAATAGTAAACACATTAGCCTTTCTTTTCAGCATGTAGATCCACACCTTCCTAGAGAAATCATTTATAAAGGTAACATAGTATGATGATCCTCCATACGAAACAGTAGGGGATGGTCCCCAAACATAAGAAGGGATATAATCAAGGATTCCTTAACTGGTGTGTCTTCCGGTTTTAAATCTCTGCCTATTCTGTTTTCCATAAATATAGTGCTTGCAGAAATCTAATTTTAAAGACTTTAGACTAAGAAGTAACTTGTGATTAGGTAATACCTTCAATCCTCTTTTGTTCATATGGCCCAAGTGTTGATGCCACAGTTGCACACAATCACTGTCATTCTCGGATACAAATGTCGCATGATCTGAATCGGTTCTTCCTTCTAACAAAAAAAGGTTCCCAACCTTCTTCGCTTTCATAACCAGTAGGATTCCTTTGTAGACCTTCATAAATCCACCTTGAACAATACTTTTATATCCTCCAGTATCTAAGACTCCCAAAGAGATTAGGTTCTTCCTAACCTCAGGTACATGTCTCACATCAGTTAGTATCTTAACAGATCCATCAAAAATATTAATTCGAATGCTACCAATTCCCACAACTTTACATGATATATCATTTCCCATGTAAACAATTCTGTCATCTATAGACTGGTAAGTAATAAACCAGTGTCTATGAAGACACATGTGATTTGAAGCACCAGAATCTAATTACCATTGTTTATCATATCATGAAACAACACTAATTGATAAACCTTCATCAGTCATACCTGAACATGTTGTTGAACCTGTTTTGGTTGCATTTGTTTCCTTCATCTCTTTTGGAGGGTCTTCTTTGGAGACTTGTAGTCGCTTCCAAAAATCCTTCTTCAGGTGTCTAGATTCTCCACAAAACCAACACTTAAGCTTGCTCTTCTTTCTCTTCGACTATGATCGAGAGAAATCCCTCTTAGTATGTCATATTTCCTTAGGTCTTCCTCTGACCACCATCACCTCATATGTATAGGTTTCTAAATTGGATTTCTTCCTTGTTTCCTCATACAATAAAGCTCCAACAATAACATCAAACTCAATACTTTTTGTTGAAATGAAACTAATAGAGGTAACAAAATGATCCCATGACTCGAGAAAAGAACATCATAATGTAATCACCTTATCTTCATATTCGAATTTTACTCCCATGCTAGCCAATTGGATTAAAAGAGTATTAAAAGTATTTAAATGATTAGTTATTTGTGTACCTTCCTTCATGTGCAAACTGTACAATTGTCTTTTCAGGAAGATCATGTTCGTCAAGGATTTCGTCATATACAAACTTTCCATCTTTGTCCACAAACCTGCTACTGTCTTCTCTGTGACAATGTTGAACAAAACATCCTCAACCAAACACCGACGTATGGCACTCATTTCTCTCACATCAATCTCTTCCCACTCTTCATCTGAAATGGTCGCGGGTTTCTTTGATTTTCCCAGAAGCACCTTCACCACGCCTTGTTGCATGAGAAGATCGTGGATCTTCACCTTCCAAATCTCAAAATTGTTTTCGCCATTGAAGAATGGGAAATAAATATGGGACATTGTCTTTTAAAATCCAAAATTTACAAAGTGGCATTATGAGGAGAGAACTCAGGCTCCAATGGTTAAATGATTAAATATAAGTATCTTACTAGACCTTTTCATAGGTTTAATAACATTGTAATGATATGTTAGATATCCATTGTTATACTTCCTTTTGTTTTGTTGTTCTTTGAAAATATTAAAACACCCAGCTATATCAATCAATAACACTTCACTCACTTACTGTAAAAATTAAAAACATTGGTTTTGTTTTTCAAACATTTATACTATAGGGTTTTAGGTTCACATTTATTATACAATGTTTCTCATTAAAAAAATTAAAATATTTTATTTTAAAAAGGTTGTAATTTACCTTTTATTTCTTTCCACATTTAACCTATTTATTGTATATTATTATATATTATTGTGATTATGTTAAAAGTTTAACTATATGTGGCTTTGAATTTACCTAAATTCCCTTAGCTTTTTGAACACATGAATCCTTAACTTTCTGGGTAGATTCCTTATATTCATGGGCTTTATTGACAGTAGTATCTGTAGTTCTCGAGTAGTGTCTGCTTCAAAATCCTTGGTCTCCCCAGCCTTATTGGCCATGGTATCCTTGAAATCTGGCCTTGTTCATGGCAGATTCTTCAATCTGTAGTGTCTTCTTAACAATGGTGTCCTTGACTTCCGAGTCCAGCATAATCTTTGGCATACATGAATTTTTCTTTAAAGCCTTTGAGGACTTACATGGCACGCCTTAGTTGAAACTACCCAATGTAGAAGTGGCAAACTCTGTGCTAGCATACTATGTGTTGGCATCATGGGAAACATGGGCCATCCATTTTGCATATTTTAAGTTATCAAAAACATTCTCCCAATTATCAATTCAACTAGTCTACAACTCCAAAACCCCAATTTAAATGAATAATTGCCAAAACAAATATATAATGAATGTCCTATATACTCTACGAAAAGGACGTATTGGATATAATGGCAGGAATGTGCTCGAGTTCCTATTAAAATATCAAATAGAGGGTGGTTTGAGCACACATCTTTTACCAGGTGGCGATTCTCTGGACACACAATGGATGTTATCTTGGTTAGCATACACGAGTCTCATATGGATGCTTCATGGTTGTCACTATGGGCTTTGAAGTCTCATAGGGGTACTTACCTAACTATAGGATTTTTTATTAATTTGATTAAGAAGTATGAGAATGTGTGGGAGTAATCGATGTTATCATGGTTGTTGAAGGATGATAAACTTACAGTTACCACATGTATTACGAATATTTTTATGAATAAATAAAAATATAATTTCAAACAAGTTTTTAGGCTTCCCCACTATTGGAATCGATGGTTTAATCAATCTTTTAATTACAAATTCCAATCTTATGGCCAACAAATAAAGATGCTAGCATATTTTTCGTCTTCATCCCAAATCAATGAATGAGATTTAATTTCATAACTTCCTTGCATTTATGAATCATTTTCCTTGTTTACTTTTTCACATTTACTTAATATAATTAAGGAATTATTTCCCTAACCATTGATTGCCATGTTTAATTGATTAAAGAAGATTAATATGTATAGAGAGCCTCATTTCCACATTCAATATTAGCTCGGATTAATTATACTGATAACAGTGACCACGATTTTATGGATGTGAAGCGTTGCCACGTCTAACATTTATTTCATTTAACACAACGATGGTTAAGTTGGATGCATGATAAATGCCAGGCTCAATCCTCATCGGATCATTTCAATTCTTTCTCTCGGTTCTCTGCCCCATAAATAAATGTAGACTTACAACCAAATTTCCAAGTTTCCGCTCTCCAGGGTTCAGTGCATGGCATGCTTCCTTGCGAACAGTGTATGTATTTCTTTCTCATGGATATCTTAAAAAAAATTCGGATAGTTAAAAATAATTGAATTAATCTGCCATCTCCATGGATCACAATATTCTTATATCACTATTTCCAGGTAACATAATATGGATAAATGCACGACTTGGCACAGGAGGGTAGTATAATCAAGAGAACCTTGACTGCCATCCTGAAATTCTGATGCAAACTATGCAGTAAGGATAGAGTCGAATCCACCGACGATACTATCAAATATAGGAGGACTCTTATAAGTAAATTTAGTTTGGTTTTTGGGTGCTTGTAATGTCACTTTTTTATCAATGATATATGGTAGAAATTCGCATGCATGTGAAACTGCAGTCTTATGAATGATATGATTAAAATAAGTCTTATAATTGATATATGATTAAAATAAGTCTTATAAATGATATAAGATTGAATAAACAATGTTATAAACGAAAATCAGACATAAAATTACACCAACTTGACATGTGATTCGATCAGGGTGCTATGTTGCTTTAATCAATTTAACATTTAAAGTAGTGGGTTAAAAACAATGATACACTGGTAAAGACCAAATTTTCCTTGCAGTGTGATTATGGACTTACAAATAATTGGTTTATGGAATCACAAATAATTGGTCCACCAGTTTTAAGTTCTGTTTCAACAAACGGGCCAGTTTATAAATAGTTTAATTCATCAAATTTGATAGTGTTATTGATCTATCTTCACCTGCTAGAGACATATGTATTGGTGTGATATTATATGTTATCATGTGACTTGGAAAAGAGGTTTGGAATATTTATTATTTCAGGATAAATCTCAGTTAATTGTTAAGTACCATCGAAATTCTTTTTCTAAGGCAAAAGAATATAGAAAAAATGGAATCAACAATTACGAACTGAATGCCAATAATCAAATTATATGTACAAAATTGTTATACAGGCAAAGATAAAAAAAAAACAGGAGCCTACAAATCTATTAGATGAAAATGTATAGCAATGGAAGCCAGCTATCCAGATCAAGTACTTTGAACTGCTTCAACCAAAGGGAAGAATATGTCCATCTAAGTGGTTGTATGTAGGTTTCACCCTAATGGCTAAGTAAGTAATTTATAATGTTTAATTTTTATTTATTTAAAAGTTAAGAGTTAAAATTAATATATGTTTCATTTTTTTTTTTGCCTTTTTCAGAATATTAGAAATATAAATACAAGCTAAAATATCTTGAGATTATGCATGTAAATAGTGTTTTTCACAATATTATATTGAGATTAGGGTTAGGGTTATTCCTATTAAAATTAGGGTTATAATTGTATTAAAGTTAATGTTATTTATATTAAAGTTTATTTTATAAGAATAAAAAAATAATTTAAATAATAATACTCTAATGATAAGAATGTAATGATAATAATTTAATACTTTTAATTTTAATTTTAATTTAATATATTATTTATTACTGTATTAACATTTTATCAATATTTTAATGTATCCATACTATAGTAATACTTTAGCAATGTATTAATTAATAAGTATTAATTTTTTAATAACCTAATAATTTCTTAATAATGTATTTATTTATTAATTTATTAATGATTTAGTAATACTTTAAAATTTATGTATTAATTTATTAATTTATATATTTAAAAGTTAAGAGTTAAAATTAATATATGTTTGGTTTTTTCTGTTATAATAATAATGTTTGTAAAATTATACATGTAAATAGTGTTTTTCACAATATTGTAAATATAAATATAAGAGATGAGTTATGAATATCAATATTTATAAATATGAATTGTGCTTTACGGTAATAATGTAATGTATTTATTAATGCATTTTATGCATTATGCATATAAATAATAAGTTTTTCACAATATTATAAATATTTTGTTATACATTTCAAGTATTGTTAATACTTATTAGAGTTAGGGTTAGAGTGAGATTAGGATTACAGTTATTCCCATTAAAATTAGGGTTATGGTTTTATTAAAGTTAAATTTATTTGTATTGAGGTTTATTTAATAATAATAAAAAAATAATAATTAAAAGATCATTTAAATAATAACAAAAATTTAATAATAAGAATGTACTCATAATAATTTTTAATTTAATTTAATGTATTATTTATTATTGTATTAATACTTTATTAATATTTTAATGTATTCACACTTTAGTAATGTATTTATTAATTCGTTTAATGTTTATTTAATGTTTTTAATGTAATAATGTATTGTTAATGTATTACATTATTAGTGTAGTAATACGTTAGCAATGTATTAATTTATTAATAATGTATTACTTTATTAATTTATCAATAATTTAGTAACACTTTCGCATTTATGATTTTATGACAAGTAAAAATTATTAAATGATTTGTTATCAATTTCCTTAAAACAAGTATAATTCATCATGTACAATGTTCAAGATGATTTTCTATCAATTTCTTTAGAAAAAGTAAAAATCATGATGTGGAAAATTAAAGATGATTTGCTATCAATGTCCTTAGAACAAGTATGATCTTAAGTTGAATTTTATGTAATACATCACATCGGTTCAAATTTCTCATCTTTGTGACAAAGGAAACAATTCATTAGCTTTAAAAAAAAAGAAAACTTGTCAAAACTTCATTTTCGTAATGTGTTGAACATAAACCAACCTTGTCATGTGACGAACATGACCCAACGTTCAAGTATGATGAACTGTAACGGACCTCCCATTTCGTTATGACAACAAGCCTCACATAACAAGTGCAATTTTTTTTTTTGTGTGTGTATGTAGGAAGGTACTAATGACATTATACTCAACATTGCAACACGATGATGAACACAACGCATGCAACTCACGCCACAACAAAAATAACAACCTAACATAAAAGGACATCAAGTACCTGGAAGCAATGTACGACATTCAACCGACGAAGAAATAAGAATGACTACCCACCCATCCTACCCTGCAATGGTTAGGACCTCCAGGACACATAAGCAACACTCAAGCCCAGGTTCCCATCGATTTTGACCATTTAAGGTCTCAAGGCTGGCGACTTTTCTGAGGAACAAGGAGGTGTCTACATCCCGCTCGACACAAGCATACCAAGACTACTAAGCTAAGGACAATCATCCTAACAACCCAACGCACCCGAAATTAATTACACAAGTAACTAGAACCCTTACAGTGAGCAAAACCAATCACATTGAACATTTACAAACCACGTACAAACATTAATTAATATTAAACAACAACCATTAATCAAGGCTAAAAGGTCGTTATCTATGACTTAAATTGGCGTTAATTACATATCAATTAACCAGTCTAAATTCCATTAGTCAACGAGTTACCCATCGAACTTAACATGAATTACAACTCAAATTTAGCGAGTCTGGGTTACCAATTAGGCGATATCTATAAATCCAACTAACCATAAACTTGAATAACAACATTAACATACTTAAAGTGGAATGCTACATATAACACTTATGAACAGTTAAACCTCAACATTAGTCTAGATATAATGACTAAACTAACCACACTAGCTATTTATTATCATTGAGGAGGAAACTGTCAGCTAATAACATTGTTGTAGAAAATCAACAAGGTAATTACATATATGTTACATAACAATTTATTACAGCAGTTGACAAGGCATTTAACATAATGATTAACATAATCAATTAATTGAGCAATAACAAGGTAGTTTGCATGACTATTTTCATAACAAGTATTATAGCACTAACAAGGCGATTATCATGTTAATTAACATAAAAATTAATATAACAGTAGCAAGGAAATTTATATGATGGTTAACATAACGATTAATAGCGCAAAAACAAGGAAATTTACATAACTGTTAACCATTTAACTCACTGTGGCATTTATACAAAAGTAGGAATTTGCTGACCATTCACAGTGTTGTAGCAATTGTTCTGGCATTTAGTAAGGCAATTAATATAGCATTTAACATTGTAATTAACTGTAGCAATTGTTCTGGTAAATTCGTGGTCATTCTAGCAAGCTCAGTCAACATTCTAAAGGCAAAAATCATGGGTAATTACAACAAGATCTGGCAACATTCTAAAGGAAAAATCGTGGGTGATTACAGCAAGCTCTCGCAACATTCTAAAGGAAAAATCGTGGGTAATTACAGCAAGCTCCGACAACATTCTAAAGGCAAAATCGTGGGCATTTAAATAACAATCTAAGTCAATCTTTAAAAGCAAAAACGTGGGTAATTTTAAAAGCAATCTCTTCACATTTTAAAGGCAAAAATTGTGGGCAATTAAACAGTAACTCAGTCACGTTTTGGGTGGCAAATCGTGAGTATTTAAACATCGATCTCAGTCACATTTTGAATGGAAAATTTGTGAGCATTTAAACAACAATCACAGTCTCAATTTGAAAGGGAAAAACATGTACAAGGACACACCAGAAGGACATTCATGGCTATCCGTATTTTAAATATGAAGAATGATGTGCCCAAAACGCACCAGAAGGAACTCCATGTTGCCATCATCATTTAAAAGGGAAAAACGCTGGCAAGATGCAGACATGGAAATGAATTCGCTTTTCATTGCCAGGATACCAATGCCATGTAGACAGGAATACAAAAAAAATGTTTTTCATCTCCCAGACACCAATATAAAATGTAGATAGGAAATCAAATGTTCTTCCCATTTCCATAGTACCAATACAATGCAGACAGGAATACAAAAAAATGTTTTTCATCTCCCGGACACCAATATAAAATGCAAATAGGAAATCAAACGTTCTTCCCATTGCCAGAGTACCAATACAATGCAGACAGGAATACAAAAAAACGTTTTTCATCTCCCGGACACCAATATAAAATGCAGATAGGAAATCAAATGTTCTTCCCATTGCCAGAGTACCAATATAATGTAGACATGAATACAAAAACGTTTTTCATCTTCCAGACACCAATATAAAATGCAGATAGGAAATCAAACGTTCTTCCCATTGCCAGAGTACCAATACAATGCAGAAAGGAATACACAAAAAATGTTTTTCATCTCCCGGACACCAATATAAAATGTAGATAGGAAATCAAACGTTTTTTTTTTCATTGCCAGAATACCCAAAAATTTGCAGACCGGAAATAAATCCGTGCTTCCAATGCTATAACCCCAATACAGCTCAGACAACAATAAGAGAACGCAAGGATCTAATGGGAAAGGTCATGGAATGATTGTCAGGGTTTCTATCAGTCAAGGCATAGAGAAAACCAACCAGGACACAAGATAATCCACACGTAGAGGTCGTTTCTAGAAGGCAGAATCAACAATCAGCTAGGGACAAATATCAAGGGTAGACGGTGTTAGCGATACTTCTTGTATAAGGGGGTAGAATGCATAAGAAGGGTTGAAAACCCATTTGTCCTAAGTTTTGGGCGATTATGCGCCCATGGTAAGCGACGAGCAAGTCCAAGCA
>SNQJ01S0035002.1:45695-55770 GCA_010110895.2 Picea sitchensis
GGACCCCCCCCGCCTTTCTACCTTTAAGCGGAGGGGGCGGGTCCGGAATCATCCTCGCACAGAAAAGAAGGGCTTTGAGATCCATAGGTCTTTTAACGCTAAGGCGACGACCGTAGATCAGGCTCCTGGTTGACTGCTCAGGCGAGGACTGGTGAGCTAGGGATGAAGGCTAAACAACCATGAAGGTCATAATCAACACAACAAGTTGGTCAAGACATGCAGGAAAATGAAGGCCATGGGAGTCAAGAACCATCAAGCTAGGCTAAGGAAAGTTCAGTCATCAATTAAAAAAAAAAAACATCAGTTTACTTCTCCATTAAATAAGAATATCCAAGCATAAGTCCTAATACATTCTACCATACAAAAATGAAGAGAGCGTACTGTTGCCTGATCGCCCACTCTGAATGACGTCCTGCGCGGTCCATGCAACTCCCGCTTGCCTACCATCGAGACTTCACCGGTACCTCCCAGCCAATGTTAGGGGTACTCTTCTTCCCCCTTAGCCCCCTGAGCCATAAAGGGGCCACACACTCACTATCCAGAGATTTCGACTAGCTCCCAGCTCGCATCGCAAGGCCGAGCTACCACTCCTTACCGAGCTGGGTATCCCAACTCCCACAAGTTAAATCAGTAAAGTAGATATTTTTGCAGTGTAACGTTATGCAAATAGAAGATGATCCAACCTCCATCACCTCCCTTCATTATATAGAGTTCTGTGGTTCCTTACTTTCCAAAAATTCTCTTTTAGTTAAGTTTTTATAATTAATTTCCTAAAAATTCCTCCTTGTACAAGTGTCACCCATCCCCTTCCTTCCTCCATAAATTAACTTCTTTAATTAACTAATTATCTTTATTTCCCTCACCCACCTAGAGTTACTCCTAGAATCACTCCTAGGTGTCCCCAAATTCTCTTACAGGTTTTAATAACTTTCTCTTTTATTAAATTGCTAGTTCAGTTTAAATTAGAAAGCTCTTAAATGGTAGATGCTTTACTTAGTTTGACCTTCCGCTTTTTTCCCCTTAAGTTCCCCCTTTTCCCTTTTTATGTTTACCTCTTTTCCTAGTTTCCTAAAATTTTAGATTTTCCCTCTTTCCCTTTTTTAATTAGAACTCAAAAAGGCAGATGTGGAATTTAACCCTTTTTCCCTTTTATCATTTAGTTAGTATATTTTAAATTATCAAAAAGATAAAACAATTAATTCCAACTATTTTTTTATGAATAATTTAAATTTCTTACTCCCTTCGTGTTACAAGATTTTACGAAGATCATAATTATTATTTAAGTTGTTTTTATTTTAATTATTATTTTTTTTTTATAGGTAGACAAAATTTTACCACTAGCGTAATTTAGACTTAGACCTTAAATTTTGTACTGGGCAACATTTAATTAGGGAAATTGTTTTTTTTTTTTTTTTTTAATACTTAACACGTTATTCATCCTAAGGCCATCTAGGTTCATTCATTTATCAAAACTACGTGACATGCCCTTTAGGATGCATTAGGTGCTCCAAGGGTGCCACTCGCCTCTTTCCATTCTTCTTGCGTGACATGCCCTTCAGGATGCACCACGTGCTCCAAGGGTGTCACTCACCTCTTGACTGACTTGGTCGACATCAAAAACCCCTGGAGTCAATACTCCGCCAGGTGAACTTGTGGGAGACTAAGGGCCTCTAAGGAATAAGGCCACTGCCTTATTGCGCGCCCCTTAGAATCATCGTGAGCGACTGTTGGAGTCTGTCCTCACGACATCGTGGGTCCTCTCGAACTAGGTAATCATTAACCTACGATTTAAGCCACAACGGGAGTGCTAGTAGGTTGTGGCAGGGTTGTTGTACACACCTCTCCCTCAACATCTCTGGTAGTTGTGTGTGACCCCTTTACTCCACATGTGAGTCTGGTTAGCAAGCTATCGTCAGCCTACATCATCAACAAATCATGTCAGAATATATCCATATCATATCATCTAATCAGATGCGTTAATATCATAGTAAAACAATCAAACCCCAATGGTACATTCCACGACTCGATCCGGAGTCCAAGGGGTTCCATCGATGCCTCTGCATCCTCAAGGTCCAAAATCTTGCACACTCAGTAAAACCGAGTCAATAGCACCTGCCTATGTCAATGCAGTAAAACAACATGTCATCAACTCATAATGCCTCATAATCAAAATCAAAAGTTTTAATAGCATAATAATCTGGATCACTTGCGAGCAAGTGTCCTCAAAGAATAAGTTCGCTTAGTGCGCCAGAGCGGAATGTTACATACACCCCCTCTTGTTCTAAACTTCGTTCTGAAGTTTCACAGTATAAATGCCAAAATAAAGTGTATCACAGTATCATATGTCTATCTATCAAACAAAAATGGAAACTGTTGGCACATATCATATGCGTCCTCCTAGGTTGCCGACTGTGGACTATAATTGTCCCACTGGACCTTGACCTGCTCTATCGTTCAATGTCGTAGCTGTTGAATGCGATGATCCAAGATGTGGATAGGCTCAGCTGTGAGCGTCCCCTCATATGATACCTGCAAGGAACTCATGTCAATAATGTGTGTCAGATCACTAATATAATGTCTCAAAACAGATACATGAAAAACGTCATGCATACGCCTCAAAGAATCAGGCAAGGCTAGTCGATAGGCCATGGGCCCCTTTCTCTCCACAATCTTGAAAGGTCCCATGAACCTAGGAGAGAGTTTAGCTCCCTTCCCAAACTTGATCAAACTTTTATGCGGATTAGCTGGCAAGAAGGCTCGATCACCGACCTCGTAACTACGGTCGACACGGTGCGCATCTGCATAACTCTTTTGTTGATCCTACGCTTCTTTAATCCTTTGTATTATTGTTTTCATTTTCTCTTTCATTTCTTGGATCGCTTCTGGTCCTACCAGGACCCTATCCTCAAGCCGATCCCAACTCAAAGACATCCGACACGGTCGCCCATAAAGAAACTCGAAAGGCACCATATTAATGGTGCTCTGGTAACTGTTGTTGTAAGTGAACTCCACTAGTGGCAAGAATTCTTCCCAACGCTTTTGTTGGTCCATTATGTACATGCGCAACATGTCCTACAAGGTATGGTTCATTCGTTCGATCTTCCTATCAGTCTCTGGGTGATACGCAGTACTAAAGTTAAGTTAGGTTCCCAATGCCTCTTGGAAACTTGTCCAAAATTGTCTAGTAAACACCGATCCTCGATCGGATATAATCCTCTTAGGCAGGCCATGCAGCTTCACAATCTCACTGATGAAAACTCTAGCTATGTCAGGTGCCTAATACGTCATGCACACAGGGATAAAGTGAGCACTCTTCGTCAGAGTGTTTACTACTATGAAAATCGAGTCATGTCTCCTTACTGTCAGTGGAAATCCAACAATAAAATCCATCGAAATAACCTCCTATTTCGATTCTGGAATAGCATGTAGTTGTAGTAATCCTGCTGGGTGTCTATGTTCAGCCTTTACCTGCTGACATTCTAGACATCTGGCCACATAGTTGACTATGTCTGCCTTCATTCCCTTCCATAAGAATAAGGGTTTAAGTTCTACCCTCATCTTTGTGACTCTTGGGTGAGCCATGTAAACTTCTCTATGAGCCTCACTCAGGATCAACATCCTCAACTCGTCGTTCGGCGGTACGTAGATCCGATTTTTAAACCTCAATAATCCATCGCTATCAAACGAAAATCCTTCAAATCATGGTACCATCATTGTGTTTTGTTCGATAAAACCCTCGACCTCTTTGTACCAGCCATCATCACACTATAAAGTTAGAATATTTTCATGCAGATTCATCTGAAGAGGCAGCATCGAAAAGATTCGTGGTCTCCGACTCAATGCATCTGCCACTCGATTCATTGTTCCTTTTATGTAAGTAATCTCAAAGTTGTACTCGTTAAGCAATTCTGACCAAAGTTGTTGTCGCGTGTTCAGGTTGCTTTGCGTAAAGATGTGTTGTAGTCCACAATGGTCAGTATTTAGTTCGAATTTTCATCCAACAAGGTAGTGTCTCCAAACCTTCAAGGCATAAACAATGGCTAACAACTCAAAATCGTGTGTCACGTAGTTCTCCTCATGCCTTCTCAATTTTCTCGAAATGTAAGCAATCACTCGTCTGTCTTCCATCAAGACCCCGCCTAAGCCTTCTTTGGATGCATCAGTGCATACCAAGAAGTCTGTGTCCATGTCAGGGACCTTTAGGATCGGTGTTGTTGTCAACAATTCATTGAGCCTACGAAATGCTTCTGTGCATTTCTCGGTCCAAACAAACTTCTTGTTCTTCTTCTGCAACTCTGTGATTAGATTTGCTATCTTCAAAAATCCATCGATGAACTGTCGATAGTATCCTACTAAACCCATGAAGCTACACACTTCTGGTACATTCGTCGGTGCAAGCCATTCCATAATAGCCTCGACCTTTTCTAGATCCAGGGTAATTCCTTCGCCGGAGATGACATGCCCTAAGTAGTAAATCTTCGATTGATAAAAAGAGCATTTGGACAACTTCCCATGCAATTTGTGCTCTCGCAGACACTATAGTACCAAGCGTAAGTGCTCTTCATGCTCCTCCATCATCCGAGAGTAAATCAAAATATCATCAATGAATACTTGGATGAACTTGTCCAAGTACTCGCGGAACACCCCATTCATCAAACTCATAAATACCCCTGGGGCGTTTGTCAGTTCAAATGGTAAAATAGTGAACTCGTAATGTCCAAACCTCGTCTTAAAGGCGGTCTTAGGGATGTCATCTTCCTTAATCCGTAACTGGTGGTATCCTAATCACAAGTCGATCTTTGAGAACATCATTGTGCCCTTCATTTGATCAAACAGATCATCAATTCTTGGCAACAAATATTGATTCTTGATTGTGGCCTTGTTCAATTGACAGTAGTCAATGCAAAGCCTCCATGACCCATCCTTCTTTCATATGAAAATAACAGGTGCACCCCATAGTGACACACTAGGACGTATCAGTCCCAAGTCCAGCATCTCCTTCAGTTGCATTTTCAACTCTTGTAACTCCAGGGTTGACATCCGATAAGGCGTTCTTGCTATCAGTTCAATCCCTGTTTTTAGGTCTATGGTAAACTCCAATTCCCTCTCTGGCGGCATCCTAGGTAACTCCTCCATAAATACGTCCGCAAACTCTCTCACCATCGAAAGGTGTTCTAAACCTTCCGTTAATCCCTTCTCGTTTAACGCAAGGATCGCATAAATATTGCACCCCTTGTGCATGCTCTTCCGTAGATGTAAGGAAGAGATGAACCTCAGGGAAAATCTCTGGTCCCATCCTACAATCACACGTCTCTGTCCCTCGTCATCGACCAAGATCAACCATTTCATCTTACAGTTGAGTATCGCCTAATGCAATTCCAACCAGTCCATACCAATTACGACATCATAAGATCCTAAGATTGTGACGTACAGGTTGACCCTTGTGAAAAACTCTCCCAGGTTAAGGATACATCCCGTAACATTTCCTCCAACATTATGTTTGGCTACCGAATCCATCTCTACGAAGCTAAACTCGTCCTGTTCGACTGCCTTTACCTTAATCCTTTTTAGCATTGCACCAGAAATGAAATTCTCGGTAGCACTGGGATCTATCAAAATACTAAGGGTCTGGTCAGCGACGGTACCTGTTGTCTCGAGAACAGTCGATTGATAATCTACCTGGCGGTTATTCACCGCTACATGAATCCAATGGGCCTTGCCCATATCTGCCATGATAGTGGGTCTGGCTGATTCAGACGCTCTAGTCCTCTCCACCGGGCAGTCGCGCTGGTAGTGTGGCTCCCCACACGTCCAACACCCCTTCTTCGGCCCAGTAATCCTGGTACCCAAAGTAGAAGGTCACGGCCCACCGGCCTGGAATCTTGGTCTGTTCTGCTGAATAGGCCTAAATTGTTGCTATTGCGGTCGACGTTGCTGCTAATGTTGTGGTCCCTGATAAGGTGTCTGTTGTTGAGGCATCGGTCACCGAGGTATAGTGAAAGTGGATCCCCTCTAGAAGCCACGATATCCTGACATATGTCTGGCTAGTGTCTAATGTTGTTGTGCTCCAGATGACACCTGCCCTACTGGTCTCACTGGAGTCCTAGTTTGACCCCCATTGATAAGCTCCTCCTCTTCTATGAGGACCTTCTGGATGACATCATGCAAGGTTTGAGGCATCAAAATCCTGACCTTTGCATGTATTCTTCCGTTAAGGCCGAACACAAACCTTTTGACCTTAAGTTTTTCTGTGTTAAGATGCAGAGCATATCGGAGTAGCTCCATAAAATGGGCCTCGTACTCGGGCACCGTACGACCGCCCTATCGTAAGGCGTTGAACCCGTTGAGTTGACGCTCAATGAATTCCTCTGAAAGGTATCTCTCTTGGAATCGTTCCTCGAACAGTTCCCATGACACATCTTCGACGGCCATGTTCAGCTGTAGTAGGAGCATCTTCCACCATAGAAGAGCGCTCCCCTTCAGTTGAAAGACCACCATGCGGACCTTCATGTTGGAGGTATAATCGCGAAGTGAAAATCACATTACCATGTTCTCCAACCATGCCTCAGTGGCTACGCCATCTGGGGCACCAAAGAACTCGGGAAATTTGACCTTCTTGAGTTCACAGTGAATGCTACCAGTACCGACCAAAGCACGTGGTGGAACCTCAGTGGGTGTCGGTGCCCTGGCCTCATCTCTATCCAAACGACTGATCAATGCCTCAGACATGTGCTGAAAAGATCTCATCATTCTGACTACATCACCAACTGCTATCTTCTCTTTTCCGAGAACCTGCTCATCTCCCTGGGGGTTAGACCCCTCAGGCGTGGATGCTACTGGAGGCGTCGCGCCTCCTCCCCTAGCACCCTGTCGTCTGCCTCCGCAGCGTCCTCTAACCATGATTACCTGCACGAATGCAAGTCAAATCAATTAGTAACCTTATAATCAAATCATATCAACAAAATCTATAGCGATCCTAAGTCATGGGTTAAACCCGCTCTGATACCATATGTAACGGACCTCCCATTTCGTTACAACAAAAAGCCTCACATGACAAGTGCAATTTTTATTTTGTGTGTGTGTGTATGTAGGAAGGTAATAATGACATTATACTCAACATCGCAACAAGACAACAAACACAACGCATGCAACTCATGCTACAACAAACATAACGACCTAACATAAAAGAACATCAAGCATCTGGAAGCAATGTACGACATTCAACCGACGAAGAAATAAGAATGACTACCCACCCGTCCTACCCTGCAATGGTTAGGACCTCCAGGACACATAAGCAATGCTCAAGCCCAGGTTCCCATCGTTTTTGACCATTTAAGATCTCAAGGCTGACGACTGTTCTGAGGAACAAGGAGGTGTCTACATCCCGCCTGACACAAGAAGACCAAGACTACTAAGCTAAGGACAATCCTCCTAACAACCCAATGCACCCAAAATTAATTACACATGTAAATAGAACCCTTACAGTGAGCAAACCAATCACAATGAATGTTTACAAACCACGTACAAACATTAATTAATATTAAACAACAACCATTAATCAAGGCTAAAATATTGTTATCTATGACTTAAATTGGCATTAATTACAGATCAATTAACCAGCCTAAATTCCATTAGTCAACGAGTTACTCACCAAACTTAACATGAATTACGACTCAAATTTAGCAAGTCTGGGTTACCAATTAGGCGATATCTATAAATCCAACTAACCATAAACTTGAATAACAACATTAACATACTTAAAGTGGAATGCTACCTATAGCACTTATGAACAGTTAAACCTCAACATTAGTCTAGATATAATGACTGAACTAACCACACTAGCTGATTATTATCATTGCGAAGGAAACTGCCAGCTAATAACATTGTTGTAGCAAATCAACAAGGTAATTACATATCTGTTACATAACAATTTATTACAGTAGTTAATAAGGCATTTAGCATAATGATTAACATAATCAATTAATTGAGCAATAATAGGGTAGTTTGCATGACTATTTTCATAGCAAGTATTATAGCACTAACAAGGCGATTATCATGTTAATTAACATAACAATTAATATAACAGTAGCGAGGCAATTTATATGACGGTTAACATAACAATTAATAGTGCAAAAACAAGGCAATTTACATAATTGTTAACCATTTAACTCACTGCAGCATTTAATCAAAAGTAGGAATCTGTTGACCATTCACAGTGTTGTAGCAATTGTTCTGGCATTTAGTAAGGCAATTAATATAACATTTAACATTGCAATTAACAAGCCAATTAACTGTAGCAATTGTTCTGGTAAATTCGTGGTCATTCTAGCAAGCTCAGTCAACATTCTAAAGGCAAAAATCATGGCTAATTACAACAAGCTCTGGCAACATTCTAAAAGAAAAATCATGGGTAATTACAGCAAGCTTTGGCAACATTCTAAAGGAAAAATCGTGGGTAATTACAGCAAGCTCGGACAACATTCTAAAGGAAAAATTGTGGGTATTTAAAGAGAAATCTAAGTCAATCTTTAAAAGCAAAAACGTGGGTAATTTTAACAACAATCTCTTCAAATTTTAAAGGCAAAAATCGTGGGCAATTAAATAGCAACTCAGTCACATTTTGGATGGAAAATCGTGAGCATTTAAACATCGATCTCAATCACGTTTTGAATGGAAAATTCGTGAGCATTTACACAACAATCACAGTCTCAATTTAAAAGGGGAAAACACGTACAGGGACACACCAAAAGGACATTCATGGCTATCTATATTTTAAATATGCAGAATGATGTGCCCAAAACACACCAGAAGGAACTCCATGTTTCCATCATCATTTAAAAGGGAAAAACGCTGGCAAAATGCAGACATGGAAATGAATTTGTTTTCCATTGCCAGGATACCAATGCCATGCAGACAGGAATACACAAAAAACATTTTTCATCTTCCAGACAACAATATAAAATGAAGATAGGAAATCAAACATTCTTCCCATTGACAGAGTACCAATACAATGCAGACAGGAATACAAAAAAAGTTTTTCATCTCCTGGACACCAATATAAAATGCAGATAGGAAATCAAACGTTCTTCCCATTGCCAGAGTACCAATACAATGTAGACAGGAATACAAAAAAATGTTTTTCATCTCCCGGACACAAATATAAAATGTAGATAGGAAATCAAACGTTCTTCCCATTTCCAGAGTACCAATACAATGCAGACAGGAATACAAAAACGTTTTTCATCTCCCGAACACCAATATAAAATGCAGATAGGAAATCAAACGTTCTTCCCATTTCCAGAGTACCAATACAATGCATACAGGAATACAAAAAAAACATTTTTCATCTCCTGGACACCAATATAAAATTTAGATAGGAAATCAAACGTTTTTTTTTTTCATTGCGAGAATACCCAAAAATTTGCAGACCAGAAATCAATTCGTGCTTCCAATGCTATAACCCCAATACAGCGTAGACAACAGTAAGAGAACGCAAGGATCCAATGGGAAAGGTCATGGAATGATTGTCGGGGTTTCTATCAGTCAAGGCATAGAGAAAACCAACCAAGACACAAGATAATCCACACGCAGAGGTCATTTCCAGATGACGGAATCAACAATCAGCCAGGAACAAACATCAAGAGTAGACAGCTAACAGGTTCATCCTTCGCTCATCATCCTCGCACAGAAAAGCAGGGGGTTGAGATCCATAGGTCTTTTAACGCTAAGGCAACGACCGTAGATCAAGCTCCTGGCCAACTGCTCAGGCAAGGACTGGTGAGCTAGGGACGAAGGCTAAACAACCATGAAGGTCACAATCAACACAGCAAGGTCCATCACCTCCCTTCATTATATAGAGCTTTGTGGTTCCTTACTTTCCAAAAATTCTCTTTTAGTTAAGTTTTTATAATTAATTTCCTAAAAATTCCTCCCTGTACAAGTGTCACCCATCCCCTTCCTTCCTCCATAAATTAACTTCTTTAATTAATTAATTATCTTTATTTCCCTCACCCACCTAGAGTTACTCCTAGAATCACTCCTAGGTGTCCCCAAATTCTCTTACAGGTTTTAATAA
>SNQJ01S0035003.1:8814-24895 GCA_010110895.2 Picea sitchensis
ACATCCGCCTTATTCTATTTTATTGAAAGGCCTTATTAATATTGACCTTTATTACATCCGAATACATTGATCTACCTATGTGCGGGTTAGGACCTTAACAACGAGTGTGACACAGACAAGATCACTCTGCAATCTTTTCAATTTTAAGGAGTCAGAAAAGAGCTTAACTATGGACTCGCGACCTTTTTCTAGATTTAGTCTCCTTAGCCCAAAAAAGTATAAAATCTACTTAGGAGAGCTCTCCCGACGAGATGAATCTCCCGAGGTGTACCTTTTTCCTCCTTAATCTACAGGCCGGAAAAAGGGGTAAACTCATGCCAGTAGATGTTTTTCTGAACCAATTGACGAGTGTGAAAGAACAAGGTCACTCGACAATCTTTTCAATTTTAAGGAGTCTGAAAAGAGCTTAACTATGGACTCTGTAGGGGATGTTCTTATGGACCATTTTAACGAGTGTGAAGGAACAAGGTCACTCGACAGTCTTTTTTATTTTAGGGATTCTGAAAAGAACTTAACTATGGATTCTGTGGGGGTTCCTTTTTCGTAAATTTAGTCCCTCGAGCCCGAAAAAGGGTTAAACGTATACCTGAGAATACTCTTTTAGCGAACCAAAGTTCCTAGAGAATACCTTTGTTCATAAAATTGACCATCCGAACCGAAAAAAGGGGTAAACTACCATCGGATAGACGTGCCTTCAAATTTTAGTTTGGTGAGCGTGAAGGACAACAATCTCGCTCAACAATCTTTTCATGTTTAAAGAGTCTGAAAAGGGCTTAAAAGAAGACTCGTTTTCTGGGAGTCCTGAGGGTGAGTTCAAGAGTGATGACATATCAGACGTATGAGGCTCAATATCATAATCAGGACAAGACTAACAAGGACTCTCGAGCCTAAAGTCATTAATGAAAACATGGACACCAAAAATGAAACCAGGATCTACCTAGGGCATCCATGTAGAGGTAGTCTCTACCACCAAATTACGACACTTCTAAAGCAGCAATGACGGTTCCTTGTCGCAATTTGGTGGGTTTGATCCTATGGCAAAGAAGAAAAGACAACGAGATGCAAAAGTGGAGGTGGAATCCTAACTTAAATGCAAAAAGTTGGAAAAACAATTTTTACCAAAGAATCTTTAAAAGTGACCCATCTCCAAAAAAGTTTTCCAAACCAAAAGTGAAGTGTATCATAACATCCAATGAGAAACTCAAGAACCATGTTAAATGATTTACAAGCCAGAAAAAATGACAAAAAGGGCCAAAAAGGTCTATAAATAGAAGCTCGCAGCTCATTATCGCCATTTCAAATTGAGAATTGACCAAAAAGCCAAAAAGACCCATTTGCTAAAAAAGTTGATTCTGGGAGCTTCAGAGGACAAAACGAAATTCTGCTTGGACCAAGTAAGTAAAAACTAGCTCTTCCTGCATTTCCATACTTCTTTCTTGCATTAATTTTAATTTTTTGGGGCATGCGCACTCTTAAAAAGGGGCATCCCTGCGTGTACGCGGGTTGTCCAAGGACAGCCTGTGTATGCATGTGGGCAGAAAATACTCTGCCCTCGTGCATACGCAATTCTGCTCACTACAGCCCATGTACACCCTCAAAAATGTAAAGAAAAAATAAAATACAAGATCCAACTCCCCTTTGAACTTGTCATTGACAGGATGTATGTCCACTGGAGAGAGAGGGAGCACGAAGACATTGATTTTTTGGTCGAAAAAGACCATGTTGATGTCGCTGCATTAAAACAATGTGAGTTGTGGAAACTTTTTCGGTGTCCACTCATGAGGGCACAACCCAGGCTGTTGAATGCCTTGGTGGATTATTGGCACCCTGACACTGAGGCTTTTATGCTCGAGGGGCAGTCATTGACTCCAATGACTGAGGATATCTATTTTTTGACTAGCCTCTCGAGGAGAGGGGAACCAATCAACCTTCATGCTTTTCCTCCTGGGCCTCACAACATTGTCGATTTGATCGAGCAACACTGTGAGGTTGGCACAGATAAAGTGGGTTTTCAGGTGTCGATCAACAAAATTACCAACCTATCATCGAAAGTGATAGTTTTACTTATTGGGCATATCACTGGATTCGCGGCCTTACATCAGGCCTCCCAGGCGCACATGCATTGTATAGTACAGTTCTTAAATGCATGAGTGTTCGATTGGAGCACAACCATGCTAGAGTGCATGAAGAGACAGCTCACAGAGTGTCGTGGGCGGAACAACAAAAACTTCAGGTTTGGCACTATATTATGCTCTTTTTTCTTCAAGAGAGTACCCAGTCTCAGTCCGCAAGAGACAGTATGGGGGCATGTGGCCTCCTTCCCAGTAGTGTGCAGGTGGGCAACGTTATGTCGCGACAAGGGGGAGGGAGTACCATTGAGTCCTTTGATGACACTTTCTTTGACTGGTGGTCTCAGTAGATTCTGGCTATAGAGGACTACCTCTATGCCGGGATCAACTTCTCCAGGGATCCAGATATGCCCGTACCTCCTAGAGCCGAGCGAGGAGAGATAGGTACGTTTTCTTTTAAAAGTTTTTAAAGTTTTTATTTTATTTTTATATATATCATTTTTATGTGTACCAGAGTATCTGACAACTATGTATCTGTTATGTACAGATGTGGGACCAGTGCGTGCAGTAGATTTTGTGAGGAGCAGGTGGTGTCCTAGACAAGAGGTAGCACCAACAGCGGTCGTCGGACCGGCAGCAGCAGTAGGGGGACCTCCAGTAGGAGAGACTAAGAGAGTGTTGAGATGGGTGGAGCAGAATCTCACTGTGCTCACTCATACAGTGCCCATGGCCAAGATCAAGGATCTCCCACCATCTATGTAGCCTCATGTAGTTGGGGTGCCATGGACCTGGGTCCAGCTTTTTCGGCGTTTGGAAAATGTCATCGTTCACTATGGCAAGGCCAACAGGCCCCGTGCTTTGCCTAGGGTGGACCACTTACGTGCCAAGGGAGATTTGTGTATATTTTTTAGGGCATAAGCCCTGCGATGTATACCAGACATATTATTTTTTGAGGCGCTTGTGCCCACCTATGTACTCTGAGACTTTTNTTTACAATGTATGTACATGTGTATGTGTGTGCTTCTTTTTATGTGTGTGAAATATGCCAATCTAATACATGATTAGCTAGAGTATCTGTGATTTGATTCAATCTCCTAGGAACATGGATATACATAATGTAATCAAAGAATCGTTCTAAGAGACGTACCCTAAGGAATCGTCGGTGTAGAGTAGGATCATAAACGCGGTAAACCCCATTTAACTGGGACACAACCAGCTGTGCATATAAGTAGACCCAGAGGTGAGATATATTATGTGACAAAGCGTCACGAAGAAACTCTATCAATGTGTTGTACTTAGCGACATTGTTTGTGGCGTCACCTACACAGATACCTCTAGAAGATAGCAACTGGCCTTGAGGTGTGAATATCACCCAAGCTGCGGAAGAAAGCGTCCAAGTGTGTCGGCTAGCGTCGTCCGCAAACCCAAAGAACACCTCTGATTCACTTGACATATGCCACAGTGAAAAACATGACATCAAAAATGACACGTCCATAAAACAAAAAGATAAAACAAACTAATTGTATAAGAACTATACATATGTACAAGAAGTCATCCAAGGCGACCCACCTACGAGTAATACTTCTTGAGGTAGATCCCATTTCTAGGTTCCGCCAAATCTTTCCCTTTGAAGTCAACCAGATGATAAGCACCCTTCTTTAGTACCTCCTTCATGATGAAAGGTCTAAACCACATAGGTTTGAACTTGCCTGCCCCTAGGGGATCCCTATCTTGGTCATAGACCAGGACAAGGTCATCTTCGGAGAAAATCCGAGGACAAACAGATCGATCGTACCGACACTTGAATTTTTTCTTGTGAGCCTTGTTAGCCAAGGCTGCATCACGTCACTGCTCAAGATATAATAAGCGTTCCTCAAGCGGTGAAGTGTCTGGAAATAACTGTACTGCCAAATTTAGAGATGGAATATGGCACTCTATTGGCAAGACTTCTTCCATCCCGTAGATGAGTTGAAAAGGTGAGACACCGGTTGAAGTCTTCACAGACGTTCAGTAGGCCCACAATGTCGAGTACAAAATCAAATGCCAATTTGACTTGGTTGAATTGATCGTTCATTGTTGAATGGTCTTGATAGACCTATTCACAGCTTCCACCTGACCATTCGCTTATGGGTAGTAAGGTGATGAGTGTTCTTTCCTCAACCCAAGATTTGATGTTAACTCAGACATCATTTTGTTATGAAATTGACTTCCATGGTTAGTAACAATCTCCTTCGGGATGTCAAAGCTTGCTATAATCTGGTTAAAAATAAAGAGAGTTTTTTTTTCTCCATCATCTTTAAACGTTGTCATAACCTCGACCCAATTTTTGAAGTAGTATACCACTACGATGATATAATGATGCCCCCTGGATGAAGTCGGGTGGAATGTAGTGTAATCAATTCCCCACTTGGTGAAAGGACCAACTGTAATGACGGGAAACATGGGAGAGGGGTGTGCCCTCATCTTTCGAGAGAAGATCTGACATGGGTGGAACTTCTTGACCTATTCAACGCAATCTTTGATCAATGTTGGCCAAAAACAACTTACTCGTAGAACATTTTGGGTTGTTTCCAACCCAGACCAATGACCACCACATGCTCCAGTGTGGCAGTCATTAAGCATGAGTTCCGCTTCTTCATGAGTGAGACACCGGTGGAAGATGCAATCTACACCCCGATGATACAAAGTGTCATCGATAATGAGATAGTTTTTCACTTGATGGCGTATACATCGACACTCATCGCAAGAAGAAGAGGTGGGGCACTTCAAAGTATGTATATAGACTATTATATCTCCATACCAGGGGTCCGAAGATGAAATCAGAAAAAGATCACCTTTAATCGGTGATTCTTCAAGAGTAACATCACCTGATTCGACCGAAAGTTTCGAGATAAGTTTCGCAAAGACCAGTGAATTTTTAGATTTCACAGACACAAAATCCAAGTCAAATTCCTGGAGGATAACTATCCATATACTGATCTTTCCACCGATTACACATCATGTCAACACGTATTGAAACGGATTCACAACGGCAACGACAGTGGTCTTATGAAGCAGAATATAATGACGGAACCGTTGGACAGCATGCATTGCTGCCAATGCTAGATTCTTAACGTAGGAGTATTTGAGTTCTAGTCCAACCAGGCCTCGACTCAGGTAATAAATCACATGTTCTTCAGGCAGATCATCCTCTTGAACCAAGACCATACCAATGGTCGACTCTACAGCGGCCAAATACAATAATAAATCTTTATTATAATTGGGAGGTTGGGGCAGAGGGGTGGACATGAGGGTGTGTTTCAATGCTTCGAAAGAGCATTGAGTGGCTTCGTCCCAATGGAAAGGGACTCCCTTCTTTAGTAGATGCATAAACCCTTTAGTGATCTCGGCACAGTTTGCGATAAAACACCGAAGAAAATTCTCTTTACCCTGTAAGATTTGAAGTTGAGGGACTGTGCACGGGGGAGGAAATTGAAATATCGCCTCAACCTTCAGAGGATCGATCATGATCCCTATTGTCGAAAATATGAAACCTGGAAAATGACCCGACGTCACGCAGAAACTGCACTTGTTTGGATTCAAGCGAATCCGATAGTAGAGACATCCCTTAAAGATAAGTTGGAGGTGAGTGGGATGATCAACTCTCTTACAATATCATGACGCTAAATCATCAAGATAGGCCTAGACTATATGCCTTAGGTCATGGAAATCAAAAGACATGGCCCGCTGAAAAGTGGCTCCAGCATTCTTCAGGCCAAAAGGCATCTTCTGATAAGAAAATGTACCCCATGGACAGATAAAAGTTGTTTTATGCTAGTCTTTAGGCTTAATCAGTATCTGATTGTATCCCGAAAAACCATCCATGAAAGAAAATACCTCACATCCTGTGCACTCATCGACAATCTAGTCAATGAATGGGGTGGGTAAATTATCCTTTGGATGGGCCTTGTTCAAATCATGGAATTCCCTGCTTTTTGTTGACCAGAACAAGATTTGACACTCATTGAGTCAACTGAACGGGGTAGATGAAACCGGCTTTGAGCAGTTTCTCTACTTCAACCTTAATAGTTGTCGCTTTCCGACGATTCACTGGATGAATCTTCTTCCAGACTGACCTGGAATCAGGATAAGTCTTTATTTCATGTTTGACGATTATTGGGTCAATGCCTGGCATTTCCTCGTAAGACCAGGCAAAAACGTCACGAAATTCTTTAAATAAATATGTGTAGATTTGAATCTCCTCGGGGGAGAAGTCCACTCCGACGAAGAAATTCTCCACGACGCCAGGGGTTATGGAGATGTCAATATGTATCATTTCATCGATGGTTTCCATATTACCCTCAGCATAAACTGTGTGTGTAGCCAGAGGATTAATAGGACAAAACCTATCTCCAGTCATAGTCAACATGAATTCTCCTGCCTCTATTCTTGTTAACTCTAGGAGGAAATAAGATCTATGATGGAGATCATCCCAGAGTCTGTCTAGACTAGTCAATACCTCTAAAATCACATCGTCAGAGGGAAAGACCAAGTCTAAAGAATCGATAGTGGAAAGGTAATATTGAGCCCAAATAGGCTCGAGAACTAGATCTAAATCCTGTGCGGGAGTCGAATCGGGGTTGGACAAAGCTTGCTGGACTATAGAGTATGCAACTTTTGTCGCAGACAAGGGAATTGACATGCTAGGATGCCATGTCCCTTCCATCGAAGGTGATGGGGAAGGAAGATTCCATGGATCGGTAAAGTAATTTGTACGAAACGACAACACTTGAAAAATCTCAGCCCTAGGTTCGTCGGGGACAACCGATATCATATTGACATCGCCAGAAGGAGGCGGGTAATCAAATGTACCCATCAAAGGTGGGCACAAACCAACCCCCACATTGACAACGTCAGGCTATGGGTTATCAATCATCAGGACCGTGAATGCCCCCGATGAAGGGTCAGGCCTGGAGAAGGACAATTGATCAATGGTCACGACTCAACCCTCATGTGGAAACAACAAGACCCAAAAAACTATGGAAATCATTGCATGCATGGAATATGTCCAATTCCTTCCTAACAGCAGGTTGTGGTCGAGAGGTGCATCAACCACTTAAACTTCGACGCACACGGTCTTCCCTCCTAACTGCACGAGGAAAGAAGGGATGATTCCATGTGGTCTAAAAGAACGACCGTCAAAAGCAGTAAGTAGAGTAGGAAAAGGAGACAAAATGGGTTTGCCAATGGCCTTCCAACATTCCAACGACATCACACATGTCGAGGTTCCCTCATTAACCACCATGCGGAAAATGTTCCGAGTAAAATATTTTGTGTGGTAAGACACTACTATCTAAAACGCAACGTGGTATGGGAGACGAGGCTTCAAGTCAGTCGTATCAAGCATGATCGTTCACAAATTACAGGTCTCAACGGATCCTAAGCTAGCTAGCAGAGCCTTTCTCTGGGAAGGGAAGCTCTGGAGGACCTCCAAAGCAGACATCGCGCAAGGGGTTTGTGACAAATCCTCCACCACAGAGTAATTATGGGTGGCCCTTGCGTTTGGATTATGTGAAGCTTTCTTGAACACCCCTTTCGAGATGCATGTCATTGTTTCGCCCAACGTATTCTCGATCTGGAGAGGAACAGATGGGTTTACGACTTCTTTACCCTTCTCATAAGTTTCAGGCATTCCGTAATCGAGTGCCCTAGTCACTATGTAGGCATCACCTTTCATCATATACACGTTCGCAGATGAAGGATTACTAGAATACGAAGGGGGTCCCTGACTGCCCCCATCCGCACTCGAAGAGGCTTAAGTTAAATTTTTCCCATGAGGAAATGGGTTTGTTAACACAACAGGTTTTTCCTATGCCAGTAACTTTTGGGCCTCCGCAAGCCGAGGGCACAGGTGAGTCGGGTGGTATTTCGTGTAAAGGTTACATAGATACTTCGACTTTAGTTTCTCTGTGTTGCCTCTGCTAGAATTGTTGGTGGGTTTCTTATCCCCCTTATCTTTCTTTTGTTGTTTCTTATTTCCGTAAGGTTGTTGGTTGGCCTTCGGGTTCTTCGATTGCACACTGTGTACACACGACGTTTGAGTAGGGGGAGAAACCAAACTAGTGGTTGGGCTAGCCGATGTTTGTTGTATCGACAATTGTTTCAATTGATTCGGCAGCTAATCAGTGGGCTTAGCTTGTACTGAACCAACGATGCCATCGGCATGTGGTCCAGACTTGTGTCTGGTCTTGTCAAGAATAGACCATGGTGCATCTGGAAAAACTTCGTAAATTAAACCAGACTGAGAGTATATCAGTTCTAGCTATTGACCTCTCATTATTGCCTCTTCCTCTGAAAAGATTCACGACGTTGCAACGTCCTTGGATAACTGGCGTACCAAAGAATTAAGGAACCACTCCAATGGGAATGTTGGTGGAACTAGTACTTTTATCAAACTCTTCCTACGTCGCCATTCTCGGATGTGATATGAGATATGGTCAGTCTTTGTTTGCTCAAAGTTGGCCAGCAATTCAGTGCCAACATCGTATCTCAAAAGTAACTGAAAATGGTTTAAAAAAACCATTGCCAATTCGCCAAAAGTTGAGTATCTTGAGAAGTCGAGCTCAATGTACCATTTCGCGGCACTCCCGATAAGAGTGTGTTGAAACAGATGCAATTGTACAGAGTCATCTCTCAATGAGTTGGAAAAGCACCATAGGTGAAATATGGTCACATGATCGCATGGATCTTCGTTAGGATTACCTTCGAACTTTGGAATGTCTGAGGGAAACTTGGTCGGCATAGGAGGCCAACGCGAATCGTGATAGATTGGGTCATTTAAAAATCTTGACAAGTCTGGAAAATGCAACGTTGCTAGAAAAGGTAGCTTGGCCTGTTGAGTATGTACAGGAGGAAAGGAGCCTGGAATTTGGTTGGCACCTGGTTGCCAGGAAAAGTTAGGCTATTGACCAGGGTTCTGGTAAAAACCATGGCCTTGGCCAGCCTTCGGATACTACTCTTGTTGAGACATCATTGGATGAATCCCATAGTAGGACATTGAGGGATGGGAAGGGATTGCTCCCGACACTGTGTTCCAAAGGTTCTGGAAAGGGCTTCCCCCTGCTGATCCGATGAGCATAGGTACTGAGCCTTGCTCGGGGTTACATTGACCATGGAAGGGGTTGTCCCCGGTCGACATCATTGCCGAGGGGATTGATCCCTGCCATGGATTCCAGGGTCCTTGAGAGGTGTTTTCCCCCTGTGTAGGAATAGTACCCTACGCAGGATTTTGTGATCCAAAACCAGGGTTTCCCCTGACCAACACGAAAGCTGATGAGAATGTGTTGTTACCAAACGCGTCGAACAAATAGAACAGCAAAGAACCCACCGGCGTGGTGTTGGAAGAAGGTCCTTGACTACCTGCTCTGAAAAAGATGTAAATCATGTCCAACCAGATGGGTTGTTGAGAAGCATCACCGAGCGAGGGGGACGAAGGAGGTATGTGACCTTCGCCATAAGGGAAAATGTTATAAGGGGCTGAGGTGCCCCCCATGGACCCTTGCAGAGGAGCATTTGAGCTCCCTACCCCCAGACCCATGGTGTGTAGGGTGGATTAGGTGAGGACCAACTCCGGAGTTCATATCAAAGTCGAGCATCTCGTATGAAAATGGAGTACCTATCGCACTCTATTTGAATGGTGTAGTGATCGCCTCCATATACGGAATCAGACCGCTTCCCTAAGTAGAGGCGGTCGAGACCATAGTGGTCCAGACCTACGAAGGTGAGTTAGGAGGCAGAACACCCCCAGTGGTGGAAATCGTAGAGGGACTGTGAGGACTCCTTGATGAAGTAGAATCATTTGCTTCTATCGTTGCTTGCAAGATTGTCTTATGCTTGTGATGCGTTACCCTTGGGGAGACAACTTGTACCACGATGGGTGCCGACAAGTTAGTGATCGGAGGGTTATACGGATTGAGAGATTCCGGTCCAAGATAAGAAATAGTCGATTCCTCCGGATACGAGTGTTCTCCTCTCAGAAATGGCTTGGGCATAGTTTTCTATGGCCTAGTCGCCTCAAATGAACTTTGTTGGTCAAGTCTTCATCATAACGGTGGCGATGGTGGCTCCAAATTAACCGATGGCAGGCCCAAAATCCTTCACGACCGACGGGGCTCTTGATCTTCCACTGTGTGAGAAGATAAATGACACAGTAAGACTTTTTAAATGTTGAAGACCAAGAACACGCTAGAAATTTCCTACAAGATAAAGCAAGAAAAACCACTAACTAGTTGGAAGAACAATTACACCAGCCAACACTAGAGAAACTTACCGGTGCAAGTGCAACTCGAACATGGAAGCACCCTCTGGTTATACTCTACAAAGCGTGGCCCAATGTCTGCCCTAGGTACTGCGGTATACCCCCACAGTCACCTGCGTAAGTCCCTAAAATAAAAGAAACTAGGTTGTCAGCTCGTGAACAATCACCAGGCGAGTACAATCGACAGTCGGGTGGATCTCAATGAGAAGGGTGTCAAGCCCGAAACCTATAGAGGGTATCAAAAGAAAGTGTTTTGAAATATGACTAAGGACCTTGAACGGATTCGAGACCCACGAAGCTCTGTGGCAAATGCGATCAACGGAATCCCAAGACAAGTCCACTATATGTGTTCCCCACTACGCTTGGTACGGATTTGGAGGGGTTATCTCTGCTACCTTTTCGCACGTGACCTCGTGTTTAGCCCCTGTGTTAGAAGGGGGTCCCATATGACTTTCACGTTTACTGGACTTTTTACATTCCCTAGCATAGAATCATATGTTTGTTTTATATCCTTGAAGAGTTTCCTCTCCAACCTAAATCAAGGCTCTAGCCTAGACTAGTTGATGGACCCTACAAACATAAAGTCTAATTGATTTTAATTAAGTGTTAATTTTAAGTGGCTTGTCTTAAGTCAAGGAAACACAAATGAAACTAGTGGTGTATTTTAAGAGACGAAAGAGAAGAACTATAAATTAAACAAAAAGAAAAATTACTTCTTTTGAAAAATAAAGATTTGCAAATTTAAACCCTTTAGCCAACTTTTCGTAATTACTTTTTCTACGATATTTTAAAATAAAAACCCAAAACTAAATTTCCCTCGACTACGAGCTACTTAAATTTCTAAACATTCAGTAAATAACTTAAAGAAAAGAACTATTTCTCCTGATAAGTAAAGACAACTAACCTAACTACTTAACCAAACAAAGAAATGAAATCTTTTTTTTTTTTTTATGCTTCAAAATAAGAAACTTGAAATAACTTCTTTTTCTTTTCTTCTAAAGCAAGTAAAAGGGAAAAAGTGAAGACAAGAAAAGACCAAAAACTGACTTCTGGTCTATTGCAGATCATAGGGAGTCACTGACAATACTAATCAGGATGATCAAAAAAGACTCACAAACTCGTCTCAAACCCTTTCAAAGAAAACACAAGCAATCTTTTTAAAAGAAATAAGCAAACTGACGTCAAACCTAGGCTAAAGACTATAACTACAAAGACCAATACTAAATCAAGAAACCCCTGAGAGGTCAAAATTCAATTAGGGAAGAGGTTGATTGCCCCTTCTTAAGGAAAAAGCTTCTTGACACAAGCATGCTACTGACACTTAAGCAACCTGTGTATGTACACGGGTTGTCTAAAGGTATGGCGTGTATGTACACGTGCAAACCCACTACAGGCTATGTACACCTCTGTAACTTCTCAAAAAAGAAAACCAATAATCAGGATGACAAGGCAGGGAGTATTGGTATGGCAGACCAAAATCTCTTAAAGACTCAGCAATTTACAGAAACTCAAAAAAGGTAATCAAACCAATTAAAACACCCATAAACTATCCCCTAAAACCCTAGAGGTCTCCCCAGTATGGTTTCCAGTTTTGCTATAGCGGGAAAACCCCCCTATGGACTACACTAGTGTTCAAAATGTAGGAGATCTAACAGTCTAAAAGTATCATACTCTTTAGATTACCCCGAATATACCCCACATTCAAACAAGAAACACAAAGTAAAAATATCTAGTAACTCTACCTTAAACTCCACGTCCGGCGTCGATCCTTTCGCGTTTGATTGCTCCTTGACTACAAGTATCCTCCCAAGGTTTACCTGCATTCACAAAAGATAAACAAGAAACTATGAATTATGGTTATACACGGGCTGTAATGGTGCAACTAGTACGTACACGAGTTGTAGTGGTCCAGCAAGCGTGTGTATGCAGGAAGTAGTGATGCAGAGCGTGTACATCTTCAAAAATATGGTTTTTAAGAAGAGTTTCTCAATGATGGCTTGGAAAAAATAGCAAGTAAGAGGGCTTGATGCCAGGTATGCATGTATGGTGGAATTTAGGGTTATAACATAGAGGGGCTAGAACTCGGTACCACAACCTCTGCTCAGTGGAAGAGAAGGATATAACAGGAAAAGTTCAAGAGAAAGTCGGGAAGAAAAGGAAAATTACGACGGATGATGAGATTCTGGAGGCAGCTAAGGATTGGGTCCCAAAATCGGGGAAATCTCACACCAGGGATACCAAATTCTTCAGACTTGTCGAGGTGTATTGGATGACGAAAGCCATTGTGGTCCAAGACATGGCCCATCAACAAGAGGAGATTTGAGCCACCCATCAGGAAATAAGGGTTTTGGAGGTGAAATTTGAACTCTTTTGCAAAGAGAAATTCAACATAAGATTCCATGAATGGTGTAGTATTCCAAATATAAAATAGTATGCAAAACAAAAATAATTAGCTAGAAATGGCAGATAAATAATGATATAACCAGAACAATGCCACAATAATACCAGAATAACACCAGAAGAGAACTTTGATTACTGATAGCAATGTTCACTTACCTCTTTGAGGGGGAAAACTCCAGCAGAGAAGAGATCTATTACAATAATATCCAAGACAAGATTTCTCATACCCTCTACTTATATTTATACTAAATCTATCTATCCAAAAGAACAATCTAGAGGAAGATCCTTCTAAAAGAGGAAGCTTCTATTAGGTCTTCTTACATTTGACTTATGCTTCCTTATTGCTAGGCCTTATTAATATTGTTTTTTATTACATGGAATTATATTATTCTACCTACGTGAGGGGTTAGGCGGGGTAGGTCCCTAACATGCCCTTCCCCTTGAAGAACAATCGTGTCCTCAAGGCTTCAAATGAGGGAATTGTTGTAGAATGGTGGTCATCTCCCAAGTGGCATCTTCTGGAGGTGTGTCTTTCCATTGAGTTAACACTTCCTGGATGGTGCGCTAACGAAGATGACGCTCTCACTGGGCCAAGACTACTTGTGGTTGCAACCATATGGAACCTTCTTCATCCAACTCAGGAAGACTAGTTTGAGTTTGGCACTTATTTCCAAACACCATCTTTAAACAGGAAACATGAAAACATGATGGAGCTTCGACTAACACGGTAGAGATAACTGATAGGCCATTGATCCCACATGATTGAGCACTCGATAAGGACCAAAAATTTTGGGCACAAGTTTCTGATAGTAGCGAGCTTTGAGGGAAGTATGCTTATAAGGTTGTAGTTGAATAAATACCTAGTCCCCTTCAACAAAATAACATTCAGAATGACCTTGATCTGCTCGTTGCTTCATGAGATTTTGAGCCATGAACAAATTGTCTTTGAGGGCACAAAGAATAGCCTCCTAGACTGTAAGATTTGTGTCAACCTCCTGAACCTTCGAGACCCCTTGAATATAGGAGAAAACTGATGGGGGATTTTGGCCGTAGACTTCTTCAAAAGGAGTCATGTGAGTAGTTGTATGGTCAGATGTGTTGTACCACCATTCAACTAGGGGTAACCATTGATCCCACTGATTTTTTTACTCCGATGAAAAACACCTCAAATATGTTTCCAAACACTTGTTGACAACTTCTGTCTGGGGGTGATAGGTAGTGCTGAGATGCAATTGGGTGCACTATAGCTTGAACAACTCTTGCCAAAAATTGTTGGTGAAAGTGGGGTCTCTGTCAGAGGCAATAGAATTAGGCATGCCATGAATCTTGAAGATATTATCCATGAATATTTGAGCCACTATGGCAGCTGTGAATGGGTGTTGAAGAGAAAAAAAATGAGCATATTTGGAGAGACGATCGACGACCACCATTATGACTGACTTATTGCCCGATTTAGGTAAGCCTACAATGAAGTCCATAGAAATATCTCGTCAATAGCAGGGGTAATCAGAAGTGGTTGGAGTGTGTCCGGATCTTTGACATTTTCTCCCTTGTTGCATTGACAGACCTCACATTCAGCCACAAAGGTGCAGACGTCCTGTTTCATACCCTCCCAGAAAAAAAATTAAAAAAAATAAAAAATAAAAAAAACTTTTGACCCTTTCATAGGTTTTGGTAAATCTGGAATGCCTTGTTGTGGGTGAGGCATGAAGTTCAGAAAGAACTGTGGATTTAAGTTGCCATTTCTTGCATAAATACAAACGTTCTTTGTAGCGAAGCTCTTCATTATGCCAAGAGTACCCTGGAGAAACTGAAGAATTTTGTTGCAATTGGTGGAGCAAGCTAGAAATTTTGGGGTCTTGCAACCATTCCTAATGAACAGCGTGGAGCCAATATGGGACAATGAAGGAGAGGGAGAAAAGGGACCCATCTTCTTCATATTTCCGGGAAAGAGCATCAACCACTACATTTTCCTTGCCCTTCTTGTAAATGATCTCATAATCATATCCAAATATCTTGGTCAACCATTTTTTCTACACCGGGGATGAAATTCGTTGTTCCAGGAAATACATGAGACTCTGATGAACTGTTTTTATTTGGAATCGTTGACCCAATATGTAACAACCCTAGTTAAATAGTTGCTTAAGGTTTATCAAGTATAGTTAATTAAATAATTAACTGTCCTAATGTGTATTAGTTAAGTAATGATTAATTATTAATAATATTACTTATTTATTTATTTATTGTTTAATATATGTTGATTAATTAATTAATTGATTATTTAACACATTTAATGTTTGGGGTAACGAATTAAAGGCTTAATAACTTTTAATTTATTTATTAGAAAACTTAATGTATGAAGGATAAGGAATTGAATGGATGGATAGGGTATTGAATGGAGGGATAAGGTATTGAATGGAGGGATAAGGTGGGTGGAATTAAATGAAGGAGGAGGCGGTGAATGGGAAGGGGGATATGAGGGGGCAGAGGCATTCGGGAGAGGGACTTTTGGAAATTTGGGGGAAGAAAGCAACATTTGGAGATTAGGGACTGTATGTGTTTTCTGGTCTTGTATTTTCTGGTTGGGAGTTTGGGTGGACTGTTACAGGGGTGCATTGGTTGCTGGGAGTTTTGGGCTTGGGGGCCAGGAATCCTCACGAAATCCTGGAGCTAGGGAGTCGTATAGGCTCTGTTCCTAGCTGGCAGGGAGGCAAGATTTGGTTTTGGGCAGAGTTTGGGGAGAGCAGCAGCGAGGTAGACAGAGATTGTAGAAATAGCATCAGACAGAGGTATGTATTTTCATATATTTTCATGATTATGTGATGGTTATGTGATTTATTTTCATGCGGTTAATAAATTTAATTTCTGCTGAATAAATTATGGTTAAATGTTGAAGATTAAATTGCACAGAAAAACATTTATCTACTCTCTATTTGTAACCTGTGTTTTATAAGGCTCTGTGGGGACAGCGACCTTACACATGGTATCAGAGCCTTAGTTTGAAATCTAGGACCAAAGGCCCACCTACCCACCTACCCTCCTGACTCTGAGGAAAGCTAAGCTAAGTGTCCTATAAACAACCCTGAAAACCTGCCTGGAACCCCCCCTAAAATTTTAATACAAACATAATTAACTAGAGGTATAAATAATAGATTTAAGGAAAACTTGTAAATTTGGGCCTGAAGGCCAAGCTCCAGCTCCAACTCCACCTAACCTGCAAGCCAAACAGACATTTCTTTTTACACAAATATAAATTTAAATGAAAATATACATACTGAAAATTTTTAGCACAGATATAAACATAAACATAAAATAT
>SNQJ01S0035003.1:24945-36101 GCA_010110895.2 Picea sitchensis
TGGATGGATAGGGTATTGAATGGAGGGATAAGGTATTAAATGGAGGGATAAGGTGGGTGGCATTAAATGAAGGAGGAGGCGGTGAATGGGAAGGGGGATATGAGGGGGCAGAGGCATTCGGGAGAGGGACTTTTGGAAATTTGGGGGAAGAAAGCAACATTTGGAGATTAGGGACTGTATGCGTTTTATGGTCTTGTATTTTATGGTTGGGAGTTTGGGTGGACTGTTACAGGGGTGCATCGGTTGTTGGGAGTTTTGGGTTCGGGGACCAAGAATCCTCACGGAATCCTGGAGCTAGGGAGCCAGATAGGCTCTGTTCCTACCTGGCAGGGAGGAAAGATTCGGTTTTGGGCAGAGTTTGGGGAGAGGAGCAACAAGGACAGACAAAGATTGGAGAAATAGCATCAGACAGAGGTATGTATTTTCATATATTTTCATGATTATGTGATGGTTATGTGATTTATTTTCATGAGGTTAATAAATTTAATTTCTGCTGAATAAATTATGGTTAAATGTTGAAGATTAAATTGTACAGAAAAACATTTATCTACTCTCTATTTTTAACCTGTGTTTTATAAGGCTCTATGGGGACAAAGACCTTACACAATAAGTAAGGGCACCAAATATCCATAACATGCAGAATAGATAACATTTCCTTTTCATAAATGGATTGGCCCAAATGTCACTCTGAAAGTTGTTTGCTAGTGAAGGCCAAGGGTCTGCCATCTTGCATGATGACAGCTCCAATTCCTTTCCTGGAAGCATCACATTCCAATACAAATTTCTTTGTGAAGTCTGGGAGTGCTAAGACAGGGGTCGAGCACATAGCATCTTTTAAGGCTTGGAAGGCATGATCTGCAGTTGAAGTCCAAGTGAAAGCATTTTTTTTTAGGAGGGAAGTGAGAGGAGCTGTAATATTTTCATAATTCCAAACAAACTTCCTATAATAGCCCGTTAAACCCAGAAAACCACGTAAGATATTAAGAGTTTTAGGGAAAGGCCAATCTTGCATAGCTTCAATTTTCTTAGGATCCACTCGGACACCATCCTTGCCAACAATATGACCTGGGTATTCCACTTCTGAGGCACCAAAGGCACATTTAGATTGTTTGAGGAAAATTGGTGCTTAGAGAGGAGATGGAGAACTTAATTCACATGGGAGAGATGAGATGACCAAGTTGTACTATATATGAGAATATCATCAAATAAAACTAAGACAAAATGTCAGAGAAAAGGAAAGAAGATATGATTCATAAGACTTTGGAAAGTGGAAGGAGCATTACACAATCCAAAGGGCATTACCAAGAATTCATAATGACCCTCATGATTTTGAAATGTCGTCTTGGGAATATCTTCATCTTTCATGCGAATCTCATGGTAGCCAGAACGTAGATCCAATTTGGTGAAATATTGAGCACCACTCAATTCATCCAAAAGGTCATCAATGACAGGAATGGGGAATTTGTCTTTGATTGTGAGTTTGTTGAGGGATCGTAAATTAGGACACATGCGCCAAGTACCTTCTTTCTTGAGTACTGTGACCACAGGAGAAGAATAGGAGCTAGTACTGGGACGGATAACACCGGCTTTGATTAATTCATGAACAATTTTCTCAATTTCATTCTTCTAGGAAAAGGTATGACGATAAGGCCGAACATTGGGAGGAAGACTCCCCAGGATGAGAGGGATGGAATGATCATGGATGCCACGGGAAGGTGGAAGTTCTTGGGTGGTGGTAAAAAAAAATTGGTGGCGAGAGAGGATAGATTGGAAGTCAGGATGCACAGAAGGGGTCTCAACAACATGAATGGAGTGGAGTTGGGTGATAATTCCCGAATGACCTTTTTTGAGATTTTCCATGCGATAGGAATTGATGATCTCAGGGGATCCTATTGTGATGCCTTGGAACTTATATTTTTGTCCCTCCTGTTGGAATTGTGCGGTTAATTTCTTAAAATCCATGAGAATGGTGCCGAGAGAACGTAACCATTCGGCACCAAGAACAATTTCACAACCACCCATGTCTATATGAAACATATGGGATTTCATTTGATACTGACCAATTTGGAGTCACACATTTTCACATCATCCCCCACATTTCATGGAACCCCCATTGGAAATCATGATTTGAAAATTATTGACTGCACGGATGTAACAATTGACTTCTTGGGAAATGCGGTGATGAATAAATTTATGGGTGCTAGCATTGTCCACAAGGATGATGACTTTCCTATTTTTGATGTAACCAATTAATTTGAGAGTCTGGGGAGCAGAGAATCCAGTGAGGGCATTAAGTGAAATCATTGGTTCAACTTTGGGTGGGTTAGTGAGTGGAGTGAGGTCAGATGGCAGTGGTAGTTCATCCACAGGCGGAACAACAACATCTTCTTTAGAAAGATCCTCAGTCACAGCCATACAAATCTTTTTTTCCTTACACTTGTGCCTGGGAAAATATTTTTCATCACAATTATAACAAAAACCCTTGAGTTGACGTTCAACCATTTCATCCATGGTTAATTTTTGGATCTTGAGGGGGGTTGCAGAAGGGGAAAAAAGGGTGGGTTTAGAGTGAGGGGGGAAGGAGAGTTTGTAGGTCTGGGAGGACACAATCTGTTGGGCTTCCTTAGCTCATTGAGTAGCTTCCAAGCAAGTCTAGGGGCGTTCCATGAGAACATGGGCATGAATTTCATCTTTAAGGCCACTGATAAAGCATTCCCTAAAGAAATCATCTGGCATGCCCTCTATTATGAAAGCCAAGTTCTCAAATGCTGGAATAAAGTCGTTCATTTTCCTAGACTGCTTTAACTTGATCAAACGAACTAAATGGTGGGTGTCAGAATCAAAATGGTCATAAGTTTCGGCCACAAACTGTGTCCAAGAAATATACCCTTGGCGTGCCTTTTTTCTCCATTGCCACCATTGCCATCGTTTTGGATCCATATGTAGGACACCATAACAAAGCTTGGCTAAATCATTAGCAATTCCATGCAAAGAGAAATAATGTTCAATTTGGGTGACCCAGCCTATAGGATCTAATCCATCAAATGTGTTCACCTCAATTCTAGGAGGGTGAAGGTCTCGGGAAAATTGGGTAGTATGAGGGCCTTGGTAATGGGAAGAGTCATGGTCATCCTGATAAAATGGTTGTTCAGAAGAGGAAGGGTTCTGGGAATGGCCTAGTAAGTGTTCTTTGAGTTCTTTGAGGTAGGAACATTGTTCCTTGAGGTCTTTGATGTGGGAACATTGTTCCTTGAGGTCTTTGATGTGGGAACATTCGTCCTTGAGGAGCTCAATAGTTGAATTTATGGAGCTAATGTTGAAATTGAGTTTCTTGATGGCGTCCTTGTTCTGATGGTTGTCAACAATCAAGGCATTATGGTATTGGGCTCGTGTGGTAGTCATCTGGACAAAGGAGTAGGAAAATGGTATAGGGGAAACAAAAGGGGTCTAGAGGGGTGGGTGGGACCACGGAGAAAAAATGGTGTCAAATGATAGGTACCATTGCGATCAAGGCGAAAAGGGGGATCCAAATAAGGGTGTCGGAGACAAGTTGGGTAAAAATAAAATTGGGTTAAAAATGATAGGTATCACTGGAATCGGGGCGAAGAGAGGAACCCAGTGGGATAGGTCCTGCAGAGTTATACTCCGGCCTGAAAAATATTACAGTGACGAAATGCCCAAATGCTTAACAGGAAGAAATGTGTAGTAATTTCGCAACCCAAATGCAGAAGACACAGTTGCGCGGCAATAGATCTTGTTTGTTCTGTTTTTTTTTATTTGGTCCCAAGGGTTAGGGTATTCAAGGGTTCTACAGACAAGATTTTTTCCTCTATTGTATCTCTCTGATATACATGTGGGGTCCAACAATAGTACTCGGCCCAATATCTTAGTGCACAAACTGAGGAGGCTAGACTGTGCCCTTAGTCATACTACCTGACTACCTAGGTACTAGAGAGTATCTTCCTGAGTGTTGTTTTTGGTGGCACTGTAGTAGTCAGGCGACCGCTCAGTTTATCTATGGAGGGCTTCATAAGATCTAGGTCGATCTGTATACAGGTGTTGTCTAATGCACTACCACTCGAAGGGGTACTAGCAGGGGTTACAAGGGTGGCCAACAAATGTGCGCTTAAGTACCACTTGTATTTCATGCGTGTATGAATCCATGACCGCGGGTTTATGCGTGTAACGATAGATCTATGTAGTTTTAAGACGTCGGAATACTTCTCTACCCTGGAAAAAACAATTAACCCACAATTTTCTATCGAGGAAGGTGCTCTGATACCACTTGTAGTATTCTAGATATAAAATAGTATGCAGAACATAAATAATTAGCGAGAAATGGTAGAGAAACAATGATATAACTAGAACAATACCACAATAATACCAAAATAACATCAGAAGAGCACTTTGATTACTGAGAGCAATGTTCACTTGCCTCTTCAAGGGGTCAACCTCCAGCAGAGCATACCTCTATTAAAATAATATCCAAGACAAGATTTCTCATACCATCTACTTCTATTTATACTAAATCTATCTATCCAAAAGAACAATATAGAGGAAGATTCTTCTAGAAGTGGAAGCTTTTATTAAGTATTCTTACATTTGACTTATTCTTATTTATTGCTAGGCCTTATTTATAATGGCCTTTATTACATTGAATTATATTATTCTACCTATGTGAGGGGTTAGGGAGGTTAGGTCCCTAACAAAAAGACTAAGACCACCATGGGGATGTAGAGGGAGGAAACTAAAAAAATGAGGCGACGACGGGCACCAACTCAAACCCGATAGAGTTGGACGATGTCGAGGAGTGACCAGAATCTAGCAGGACCACAAGGCGTCGTCCGGCAAGCGAGCGAGAGGGCCAACTCACTCAAGCAATGGTGTCAACCCTAGGTAGGCCCCTTAGCCAGGGGTAGCTTGGGCAAAACCATGTTAAGCCAAGAACATGGTTTAAGTTTTCCTTTCTTTTTTCCTTTGAAGTCTAATGAAAAACTCAAGTATCTGGACTTTTTATCATGGTCGCAATTATAGGGAAATGTTTAATATGTTGGGGGCTAGTTTCCACTAAGTGGCAGCCCCGGGATCTAAAAAAGTGATTGTCTTAAATTCTATGCTACTCCGATCTGTCAAGGCCCAGAGATGGGAGGTCTGGTTTCCAAATTTTGTGGTAGCCTCCCGTAGTCTCAGTCTGTAATTTTTGTACAATATCGTTAGTAATATCATAGTCTCTTTTTTTGCTTAAAATAAAAAAACTCAAATGCAACATCATATAGTCAAACAAATACGCATAGTTCATGCACATCAATTATACACATAAAATAACACATCAACAAGATAAAACACTTATCTTTTAAATTTGTTCTGCAACCAGTTGCTTGGGACGGACATTCCACCCAACCGTAGACCAACTGTTCCAAATCTCAATAGTCATTCACCCCCGAGTTGAGGCTAGTAATCCACAAAAGAAGGTGGTCTCTCACTGTCCACTCACAACCCATTGATATCTTCCTACAACTATCCCGATTTTCCACCACCTCTCTTCCTCTTGACCTGCCCAACCCAAAGAATGTACCCCTTCACCGATCTCATTCCCTCGGGCGTTCCATTTGTTTATCAGGGTCTTTCTGGCACAGGTAGCTAGGAATCTCTCAACTAGGAACTCAAGGGAACTTGTTGCTAGGAAAAACTACTAGAAAACAACAACAAACACTTGATGTTATAGTGTAACTCGCCAAGAAGTTCACTCTTCGGGCCTAACAACCTGGCTCTTTAGTTTCCAGCTCCCAATATGGTCCAATAATCTCCATCTTGCTCTAGAATTCATCCTCCATGGCTACACTAGCTCCAAGCTCTCTTTCCTGCTCTCTACTTGCTCCTCATGCAAAACTTGACTGTGTAAAATTGTTATCTCCACCCATACAAATTTCCTCTCTTTGGCTTGCCTTGCTTGAATCACACTCTTCCCCAAGCTGATTTTACTCAACCTCCATGTGCCCAAAAAATTTGGGTTGTGACCACTCAAACCCACTCTCTTACATGTACTCAATGATTGGCTTTGGGAACACTCAATCAAAAATTGGAAGGTTCATATACAATTAGCAAATTTAGGAAAATGGATTGAATTAATATACATGGGTAATTCCCCCTTGGACCCTTCTTGGTCATTATCTTAGACACTTCCCCCTCTTGTGGATCAATTCATCCTCCATCTTTGTCCATGTCCCCTTAGCAACTGGCATCACATTTTATTATTAAAACATAGAAATACAATCTGCATATTACATCGCTTGGTCGTAGCCACATATTATATCTACATTAAACATTAATTAAACTAGGAATTATAATGGGGATGTTACACCATATTTTCCTAGAACTGTGCTTCGAATATGCGATAGTCTACCATCTCTCTAGTCTACCATCTCTCTAACCCTGGAATTGGTTTGCATGTCACCATGGATAATCTACTTTGATGAAGTGAATATCCCAACGATATAAGCTCTCTACTCCACCAAGCTATGAGGTCTATATCTTCTATCTTGTCTTATCAAGATAAAAAGACAAGTAGGTGACCTACTTTTGAGAAATTGATACTTAAATATTTTTTAATTCAAACATGAAGGAAAAATCTCATAAACTTTTTCTATTTCTATAATAAAACATATATGTATTTATTATTGATATTTTTGTAATTTTAACATTTACTTTAATAAGTAGGTGACCCACTTTTGAGAAATTGATAGTTAAAATATTTTTTTAATTCAAACATGAAAGAAAAATATCATAAACTTTTTCTATTTATATAATAAAACATATATGTACTTGTCATTGATATTTTTGTAATTTTAACATTTACCTTATACTTAACTTTGTTGAAAAGCTTGTTAGTTTAGATAGTAATTCATTCAAAGGCACCTATCGACTTCGCTCTCATTCATACTTCAAATTTAATAGTTATAGACATGAATATAAAATTAATATGCATCTACCTAAGTTACGCTCTCATTCATACTTCAAATTTAATAGTTATAGACATGAATATAAAATTAATATGCATCTACCTAAGTTTTAGACATGAATATAAAATTAATATGCATCTACCTAAGTTATAGACATGAATATAAAATTAATATGCATCTACCTAAATCTTTACATATACTAAATTCTCTAATAAATACATACTACATCTATTTATTTATTTTTATATGATCTTGAAATAAGACATCATGAGTAATGTACTTAAGTTTGAGATTATGTTTAATCTATTGGTTTAAATTTGTTTTTAAATTTAAAAAGAAATGTTGTATATATTTATAAATTATATTTTTAATAAATTATTCAAGAAGTATAAATACTAATTTTAATTTGAAAATAATCAAATCTCAATAATATGGATGACAATTAAGCCAAATACCCAACCACATTAATAATAACCAAACTAAATTTTCAATATTAATAATGATAACCAATTAAACTTACCTCCTAAACTTAAATATATCATATATTATCATTTTTTATTTTAATTCCATTTTTCCAAGTTTCATAAAATTTAAAATATTATGAAAAAAGAAATATTTAAAATAATTTTATGAAAAGAAATTAAATGTTGATAAGAAATAGTAATATAAATGTTTTAAGTTTTGAGTTTTTTATGATGATATTATCGATTTAATATTTGATGAGTTTTTAAAATTAAATCTATTTAAGATTTAGAAATACAATTTAAAAAATAGAAAATTGTCATATTTATATCACCGAATTCCAATGAAAAATACCAAAACTATAATATTTAGAACTATGATATTTAAAGAACACTTTAATCAAAATATATATATATAATAATAAAAATAATTATATATAATAATTATTATGTATATAATTTTTAATTTAAAAAAAAATACAACTATATAAAATATAAAATGACTTTGAACTATTTTATCATATTTTATATTAGATTCAAGTGTAAATGTGTTTAGAAATAAACTAAAGTTTCTTTTGAGTGGAGTGATATTACAATAAAATTGTATAAAATAATTGTAAAATAAAGGTTAAGAATGCTTTGTTTTTACCATTGAGAGGAGGTATATTTGGAGCAAACAAGTAGGTTGATATTACTCTTGTTTAGAATAATAATTATTATAAATTCTTGTTTAGAATAATAATTATTATAAATTTTTTGTTGAATAGATTAAAGTTTATTTGACATTATAATAGAGAAAGAAAAATTTATGATATTACATTTGTTTAATATTTATTATAATTTTTTTGTTGAGTAGATTAAAGTTTATTTCACATTATAATAGAGAAAGAGAAATTTATGTTAAGTAAATTAAAGTTTATTTGAAATTATAATATGGAAAGTAAAATTTATGTAGGTTGGAAAAATTATTTTGAATTTTAAAATAAAATAAAAGTTAAAAATATTTTTATTATTATTAGAATATATGTACCAATTAAAAAAAAATTGGTTAGGGAATATATGTATGAATTATATACTGTTATTTTGGTGATTTAATATTTTTTTTTGAAGTTTTAGCTTGTATGAATTTAAAAAAAAAAAATAGAAAAAAATGAATAAGTTTAAAAGTATTTTGTTATTTTGGTGATTTAATATTTTTTTGAAGTTTTAGTTTGTATTTTTTTTTTTTTTAAATTGGAAAAAAATAATAAGTTTAAAAGTGTTTTAGTAATAATCTTAAAATTAAAAATTATAAGTCATATTCAACTTTTTTTTTTGGATATTGGGCTTCTACTCATTGACAATAAGAACATGATTAGAAAGATAATGTATATGCATAAATTAATCAATTTGAATTTTGAAAGTTTTCCTTCTATTACTTCAAATAATATTGAAAGCCATTATCTCAAAGGAGTTGGATTCAATGGTAGAAAATTAGGAGTTTTTCACTCTTGGGATTAAATCAATATATATATTCCCTTTTTTTTTAATATAACATTTTTTTCTTTCTCTAAAAAAACTTTGAAAACCACTCAAAAATTGATGGAAAAAGATGCAAATTTTTAAAATTAACCTTTAAAGAAAAAAAGACTAGTCCTCTCTTCAATAATCAAAACATGAGAATTCTAATTTTACGTGTACTCATAATAAATAAAAAAGAATAATAATGCCAAAATATTTGGTTTTATATTATAATAATAATAATAATCTATTTTTAAGGTCATGGCCAAGCCAACACACCAAATTGGTGTATGAGACCCCCTTGTTTGTGGGACAAGGGACCCCCCTTGACTGGTAAAGTCTATGAAGGTATACATACCCTACCCCCTTTGGATTTGAACCTGTAACCTCTTAAGAGGAAACAAATGTTCTTAACCATTAGGCCCACTCAGGCTGTATAAAAAAAATTATATTTTTAATCAAAAAACTTTCATCAAATATTTTATTTTTATAAATACTAAATTCATTTTTCAAAAATATATAATATTTCAAAATTTTATAATTTATTTTAATAAATCAAATCAAATCAATATATAAATTTTAAATACCATAATCAATTAATTTATTAGTTGATTATGAAGTGTACTATTAAAATATTCAATTATGTTATGTATCATTGGATCAAAACATCTACTTACCTTACCTTGAGTGTGCAAATTTACCTTATATTAACTAAATTAAAAAATAAAAATAAAAATTATCATAATAATATATTTTTTTAAATTACTGTGACAATTTAACCTTACAGCTTTTATGTATTAAAAACCAAAATAACTACCCACCCGTTAATGTAGTGGCCGTTTCCATCAATCATCAATCATGACTGTACTAAGAACTTAATCATTCATGAATGTTGACAGTGTCAATTTTGTCAATGTCAATATCAACAAATCAGGAGACTTTATATAAAGTGCATGGGTACACTAAAACGACAAAAATAAAGTTTCAATCCCAACTTTTTGAAAATTATTCTTTATCGTTAAGATTTTGCAACAAACTATTTATTGATTACAAAATATTTTCGTCGATTACTACAACGAAATTTAAGGTTTACAGGTCATTAGGAACGAGAGGTTTGAATTTAACCATACAATTTTTATTATTACAGTCTAATGGTTTAATAAAGATTTATACAGACAGGAGGAAAATAGCAAAGGGTAGTTGACTAAACTGCCACTTTAGAGACGGTGTGGTAGTTGATGGGAAAGACTGCTACATTATTTTCACTTTAGATATGGGAAAAACTATCTAATTACTTTTAGAGAGAGTGGTAGTTCCCAGTGCTACATTATTTTCACTTTAAATATGGGAAAAACTATCTAAAAACTTACATTACTTTTAGAGAGAGTGTGGTAGTTGATGGAAAAACAGCTACATTATTGTTGTCACTTGGAAATGCTGAACATCATGCATTCCTCATCAATAGTGTAAGGACTATTGAAGTGTTGCCATGATTATTGAAATGACAGATTTTCTGTTTAGAATTTTGTATAAATAAAAGATTATCACCTCCATGTTTTAACATAGAATTTCATTTCTATGTTTTAGATAGGATTTCCATGATGGAATCTTTAAAAAAAAATTAAAGCTCTTCATCATAATTCAACTACTTTAATATATTATATATTATTGAAATCCTTCATTATTATAATAATAATAATCTAATTGTTTTTAATTTAGCAGTTACATATTTTTAAAATAGAATTTCATTTCTATATTTTAGATAGGATTTTCATAAGGGAATCTTTGAAAAATTACAGTTTTTCATCATAATTCAACTACTCCAATATATTGTATCTTATTGAAATATTGTAAGTTATTGAAATATCCTTCATAATAATAATAATAATAATCTAATTGTTTTCAATTTAGCAGTTATATATTTTTAACTATTAAATTCATTTGGGTTTTTAATACATTGATTACCACGTAGTTTAATAGTTAAATATAATTAAAATTGCAGTAGTCTAATTGTTCTAGGTTTTTATCTTTTATGGTCATATTTTAGGTTTAATTTTGTCTGAAATTCGGCCAGAATTTGTTGGATTTGCAGATTTTAATGGTTAACTCTGTATAATCCTAGTGCCCAGCTATTTTTCAGCACTCTGAATTCAGAAATGCAATTTAAACAAGAGAAATTTGTGATTTCATGCAGATTTATGTAGTCAAATTCAAGTGAAAAAAAAAAAAAAAAAAA
>SNQJ01S0035003.1:41613-56803 GCA_010110895.2 Picea sitchensis
AATATTCTGCGTAACTACTAGTGTGTTAGGGATAGCGAAATCTCCAGGTGTTTGATTGATTATATGGAAACCCGTTAAAGCACGGTGAACAGTGAGAACATGGATTCTTTAATAAAGATGAGCGTACCAGTTCCATGAGTCGTATTGGCTCAAAATGAAAGGAAAAGCAGTGTACGCTATGGCAAGAGTCGTACAAGGGTCGTGATCTTCTTCATTTTCATTTTAATTGTATTAATTATTTTTAAGTATTGTATTAATTATTTTTCAGTGTGAGATATAGGTGGTTGGATCTGAAATCCTATTACCTATAATCCATTTGCTTCAGCATTCAATACTGCTTACGAGCATTCAATATTGTTTAACAGATTGCTTAACAGGTTCGATATTGTTTAACAGATTGCTTAACAGGTTCGATAAGTTAGATATTGGTACTCTTTTTTCAATATTTTGTTTGTTATAAATGTATTTTAATTATATTGTTTATAATTTGCATCTGTCTCAGCATTCAATACTGCTTACTAGCATTCAATACTATTTAACAGGTTGGATATTGGTACTCTTTTTTCAATGTTTTGTTTGTCATAAGTGTATTTTAATTACATTGCTTATTTCTTGCTGTGACTAGAGCTCCTCTTTTTGGGGAACATTTTGTTTATCATTGTAAATTCTTAATTGTATATATAATCTAGCTAAGCTCATTTACCCAAGAATATTAATGGTTTTATGAAGGTTTATTGAGTTAATAATATTGATTAGGTAGTGATTAATAATGACTGAATTTGAAAAATTGTCTTAATTTCAATTTTTAATAATGTTGATTTTTTACAAACTTTGTAAATAGTAATGTTGCAAAGCTAGTCCTAATTCCAATTTGGGCCAATTGATCCAAGAATTTTGATTGTTTTAAGAACATTGCAAGTAGTGACTAAATTTGAAATGCTAATCCTTATTTCAAATTGAAGGGTGTGTATTCATTTAACTTTTTCATAATGAAAATTTGCAAAATAGTTGTATTTCATTGACAATAATAAATTAAATATATACACTAAAAATATATAAATAAAATATTGTTTTTCCTTTTTTTTGTCATAATGTAAAAAATTAACTTACTTCTAAATAAATGAATTGTAACTTCAATAAAATTAAAATTAAACATACTTTGTAATTTCAAATGTTCCATTTTAATGGAATAAAAATAAACAAATTTGCATAAATACACTTTCATTTTTTTCTAAAAATTTTCAAGATTTTCAAAAACATCACATATCTCTTCTAATACAATGGCTTCTTGTGTTTGCCTATGGGTTAATTTTCCATGTTTTTTCCTAAAAAGATTGGTCAATTTCCATTTTTTCTAAAAGTGATTTGCCCAAATTTTATAGAATAAAATTATTTTACCTTAAAAATAGCCCAAATTTTATAAATACTATTTAAAATCCTTAGAAATTTTAATATTTTTACAAAAATATCACCAAACATTTTATGGTTTGCATATTAAAGACTAGTAAGATTGGCCAAGATTTCTATATTTTGAGATAAATTTTCATCATTAAAATTATATATGATGGATAACCATATACCAAAGGATTTCTTTTAGGTATCAAATTTATGGTTGATGAATACATCTTTTATTCTCTAGCATACCACAAAGCATGATCAACCATGGGAGGCAGTGCCCTTTAAACTCAATGACACATTTGGTATGTTAGTTGTACATCTAATTAGGAAAGAAGACATTGTAGTAGACCTTGAGGCCTTTGTCAAAGTGCAAGAATTTATTAAAACATTAAAAGAGCCTCGAAGAAAACCTACCTTTTCTTCTCCAATATAAAAAGTGTATATTTGATATTTTAAGAAGAAATCAAAATATACAGAGCAAGGTGTTTGTTTGACACTTTGAGAGGACTAATCTCTTTGATGCTCCACCAAAACTAAACAAAAAATGATTCCTACAAATGTTTATTAATAGGGTGTTCTATTGGTTTTTGGCTTAAAGTACCAAGCCTTAAAAATTAACATTATTATGCATTCTCTTGGGTGGTTTACTAGCTTCAAAAAAGATCATAACTTCTTCATCCATGCAAGAATATTTCATCCTCATTTCTATAGATAATCAATAAAGGAAAATAGCCATGACTAGGAATGAACCTTCATCACATGTTTCAAGTATACTCAACAATCTCTCTTATAGTAATATAGATTATTTGGATAGATCAATTGTGTTCTAGTTTAGTTCTCTAAATACATGCTGAAAATATGTTTTTACAAAATTGCTTCTTACCTCTCTAATCATGTCAATGATTGGGAGAAATAGTGGATTTTCCATATTATTTTTCCCCTTTCCCAATTAATAATGAGCTTGGAGCCCCCCATGATTTGAATAATAATAATAATAATACCTCTTTCTAGATTTGAATAATAATAATAATACCTCTTTCTAAAGCAATTTTCAGCAGTAACCATAGAGCATACACTTCATCCCTATTATTTGTTCCTCCCCTAATAACTAATTTTTAAAAATATATTCTTATTTTTTTTCAAGAATAATATTCTGCTCACTCCACAAACCCCTAATTCCCTTAGTGGGATCCATCAAAGTATCCCCAAGCTTTTGTTTTGTCTATATTAGTTATTTTAGTAATCTAGGACTCTTTACCTTTTTGGGTTTCCAAATTCCTCCATAAGAGAATATAATTTTATCATTGACATGTATAGGTGGAATCTCCTTACTTTGGAATACTATTTCATTTCTCACTAGCCATATATACCATGCAACAATTCAAGGCAAAACTTTGTTCTTTGACACTGCCTTGTCCTTATACTATCTTTTAAAACAAGAAAAAATAATCCCCCCTTCCCATTTTCCTTTCATATTTGTCAATTTCAAAGCATCACACTAGACTTGTTTAATGTAAGGGTAGTGCATTAATAGATGATCCACATATTCATCATTATTTTTGCATATAATACACTTTCCAAGACCCTATCATGTCCTCTTCTTACAATTGTCCTAGGTGAATAATTTATTAGATAGTGCCAACCATAGAAAAACCCAAGGTTTTAAAGGACTATTTAGCTATAAATACTTCCACCAACACCTATTCTCTCCCTCTTCAATCTCCTCCATCCTAACCTCATAGCCTAGCTTCACTACATAATTTCCAGAATATTTATTATTTGACCATATGATTTCCATCTTCCTCTTCATTAAGTGTAATAGCATTGTGTTTAAGGCTAGAAGTGAATTGTTTCCATTTGTATGCTTCTCCTCCTTGGATATCTAACTGATCAATTGATTTCCATCCTTGATTCCAAATGGAACTAGACCTTAGATCTGCTACATATGCTAAATTATAGATGCCAAGGTTGGAGAGTGCATTTTTAAAAATCTTAGATAGTATGAAATCACTTATACAATGCACCCATGGGTTCTTCGAAATTCTTACTCTATCTCCTTTCCCTACCTTCCAAACCCAACATTTACCTTGCAATGGGAAGGCTTCCATTAATGACTTTTGTATGACTAAATCCCCACCATATTCCTTCACTTCACTTATCATCTAATACTCCATTGACCTAGGAGCTAAATACTTCAGAGTCAACACTTTTACCTAGAAACTTTAATTTTGCATCAATCTCCATGGACTTTTTGTAGTCATTACCTATCCAAAAGGGAATGTTCTTTAAAGCCCACCCAATTTCTTTTTTTGGGTTTGCAATATTTTCCACTTGACCAAGGAAATGCCTTCCCTTTCTCTTTTCCTTGCCCATAGAAAACTAAAGCACTTTTTCTTGATATTTTCTAGCATTCCTTTCAGAATGTGAGGTAACAAGAGCCAATAAACAATTATCCCCTCCAATATTGATTTGACTAAGGTCAATCTACCTCCCCTAGAAAACCACTTGTAACACCAATTAGTCACCCTCCAATTTTTCATAAAGCCAATACCAATATTTAAATATGCAGTCATTAGGTTTAAGATAAAAACTAAGATATTTTAAACCTTTGTCAAAGGGTAAGGGAGTAAAAGGCAATGTTTCAGAAAAATATCTTTCTAAATCTTCCTACAATCCATTAAATAGAATTAATGACTCGTGATCATTCATTTCCATAGCCATAACTTTGCTATATACATCAATAATTTTGTTGTATTATTTGTTTTCCTTGTTGATCCTATTCCAAGTAGAAGTGATATCATCTACAAATATCAAGTGGGACAAAGAAAGACAATTTCCCATTTTAATTACTTTTATAGTGTGGCCTTCCCTTTGGAAGTTTTTACCATCTTTCTTAAATCTTCAACAACCAATAAAAATAGGAAAGGAGACATAGGGCAGCCCTGTTTTAGTCCCCTAGTAGTATAGAAAAACTTGAAATACTAAACCATTTATCAATGTTGCAAACAAAGATGAGGAAAGGCAACCCACTATCCAATTTACTACTTAGATTATCTTCCCAATATGAAGGAACATTAACCTAAGATATAGCCAACTTACCTTATCATAATCCTTGGCCAAATCCAATTCCATCACCATTGTTGTATTTTTTTTTATCTTTATTGAAAATAAACCTTCTTGTGTTGCTCCCACCACATCATGAATTTACCTATTCTGGAAATTAAAGCCACTTTTCCAAAGCAAAGTCAATTAAAATTATTTTAATCCTATTGGCTAGAATCTTTGTTATAATTTTGCACACAAATTAAACAATGATATAGGCCTTTAATCATAGAAAGTTATTGGATCATTTTTCTTGAAAATCAAAACTATAAATGTCCCATCATAAAACACCTAGTACTTTCCTTGAGATTATATATTCTTCAAGTACTCTTAACAAACCTTCCTCCATATTATCCATAGAAACCCAAATAGAATTCAGTCCAACCATATGGTCATGTATTTTTTTCCTTTTTAAAAGATTATAACATTGGTTTAATTTATTCTTTTGTTATTTCTAATTTTAGATCTTCATTTTGTTGTTCATCAATCAGCTTTAAAAGTAATGAAGCTACTTTTAAATCTCTACTATATTATATATTATACATGGGAGGTTCTTGGAACAAACTTTTGAAATGTTTTACTCCTATTGTTTTTGAGAAATATCCACTACTACATTACATGGTTATAGCATCGTGGCTTTATGTCTCAAAACTCTATCAAGGTTGCTTGACAAATATTTTCTCTAGTGTGTGTCATGTTTGGATTGAATTTGTGTCATTGTAAATGACACAAATGATGCAAATGCAATCCAAATATGAATCATGTGTGACACAAATGCAATGTAAAAATGATGTAAATACGAAAGAAAAAAAAATGATGCATGATTAAGTTAAGTTTTGTATCATTCTGTTTGTGCATTTTTGTTTGTGCATTGATTTTAAGTGACTTTTTAGGCCATTTTTTTTCATTTTATTTTGGATTTTCCTTATTTCAAGCTTGTGGATACTATATTCTTAAAGATTGTGGAGATATTTTGGGTCTAATAGAGATTTCTTGGGTCGTCCATAGTATTAAAGGTAAGAATATTTCATTATTTAGTTTTCCCCAAATTTTTTCTTCAATTTTTTTTTTTATAGTTTATTGTGTTTCTTTTTTTATATTTTTTGATATTTTGTTTTTGAGCTTTGGGATTCATTGGGGGAATCTTATTTGAGAGAAAGGTTTGAGATTTTAGGAAAAGAATTATAGAGTTATGGGTTTCAGGGGTAGGGTATGGGTTTTGGGGGTAGGGTTTGTGAATTTAGGGAGGTATTTGCCATAGGTAGGGTTTTATCAATAAAAATTAGAATAAATAAACAACAAATAAAAAAAATGTAGGAGCTTAGCGGATTGGGTTGATTTCTTCCTTTTCTTTTTTCCTCTTCTTTGTTTTCCAAAAATACTCATTCATCTTCTTTCTTTTCCTAAAATTATCCTTCCTCTCCCACTTTGTCTCCTCCTTATCCCTTATTATTTATCTTCTTATTCTACTCCTCCTCTTTGTTAGAAAAACAAGATCGTGGAGCAATAAAATAAAACAAATGCAGAAATAAAACATAGAGACACGGATATACGTGGTTCACCCAGTGTGGGCTACGTACACCAAAGAAATTGCCAAGTCCTTCCTTTATTATTATCCAACAAAATGAAGGGATACAACCTACAGCACACCCACTGTAACTTCCTCTTCTTTCTCTCACAGTCTCCTCTTAGAATACAATATTCACAATAATACACAGTTGAAATACAATTGCCTCATAAAATAGGGTTTCCTTCTAGGGAAAAAAAAAAAAACCTAACATAACTTCTACCATAAGATTTGTGACCTTATAATGAATGGTCCATATTGACTATGAAATTACAATATTTGAATTGGAAAAAAAATTAAAAAAATTGACCTACATATGAATTGGGGAGGGGGCATGAATTGTGTATCATGTAGTTTCTTTGACCTGCATATAAATTAGGAAGATAATTAGGCTCCACAACCAATAATCTCCCACTTGGAGTGTTACGAGGGAAAAACTCTCTATGGCCAAGGGTAAACCACAACAGACAGGTATGACTGCAGAAATCAACTCAATTTCATTGTATGTTATATAAACTAATGTCCAAGATAAGAAAGAGGCCTACCTCGATCGAACGTTCGATGATGTTCCATCGTTGAGAACTTCGACCCAAAGCTTTATACCTGCAATAAGTTCTTAACAAACAAGCATAGAAAGTACATGGTGATAGTATAAAGGGGTTAGCACATTAGATAACATAATCCATTAATAAACATTACAAACATGCCCATGGATAATAATCATATATTTGCACAATACCAATAGGAAGGGAAATGAGTATTTCTATTAATAATTGATCAACATAAGTGACAACATTACAGACTTCCGTGTTGGCACGGTTCAAAACCAAGAAACCAAGTTCCTTCCAACTGGGCCTCCACCACTTCAATCCTCCACCAAAGGCAAGCTCATAGGAGAGAGACATTGAGGTTCTCTCAACAATAGGGAAAGATCTTGGGGGTTGAACACTGTGTTCAGACTTGAGGGACAAAGGGATACAGACTCAAAAGTAATTTCTCCAGAGTAACTTTGCTCTCAAAGTTGAATTCTTTCTCCTCTTTTCCATAGCTCGAAATTGTGCTTCTATAGTCTTCAAAATGCAACTAAAGGGCTGAGTCGGAACGTTTCCAGTATGTGGAAGGCCAAGGATCAGAGATCTCCTGTCGTGACATGGAAACCTGACTCCATTTTGTATTTTCTGGCACAAATCTCGGTGTACGCGAGTTGTAGTGGAGCAGCCTGTGTATACGCATGTTGTATAGCATATAGGGTGTGTATATGTGGAAAAATGTGTATTTTTGGGTTTGGATTCATCAAAAAGGGATGACAAGTCTGCATAGGGAAATGGAAAAAGGCCCTCTATGCAAGATAGCAATGGTGGGGAAAATATTGCTATGACAGATGCCCCCTAATGTGTAAGATCAGAGGAGTATCTGCGATGGCCGAAATACATTATAAATAACCCAGGAGTGGAGTGGTAGAGAACCAGCTAGATGAACTTGATTGCTCATTACATTATGTATTGACTTTGCATACATGGATGCCAAGAATACAATGCAGATCCATGTGGAAAATATACCAAACAAGTGTTTGTGGCCATGAATAGGCAAATACAAATGTGGTTATATGCCAAAAGTTGTTATAGTCACGAACAAGGCCCAATGAAACCATTCTCAAAATCAATCTGAAGATATATGTATACCATGGAGTACAATATGATCTCCCATGATCATTGAAGTCGAATAGGTGTTGGTCCAATGAAAGGGAACCAACAGCTTAGGAAAGTTGCGGCCACGTAGTGATGTCTTCAAGTCTTCTACACTATCCGCCAAGGGTGCAAGTCTACATCATGTGAATAAAGGAGTTGAGGTCGAACATAATGAGACATCGTTTGATTACTGTTCATTGAGATATAGCGTTAACAAACGCGAGACAACCTACCAATAATGAAAGTAGGTATCAAGGCATCGAGTACATTCCTACAAGTGTGAATAAATGAGTCAATGTCGAACACTTGAGAAATCCATTGATCAGGAGACATTGATGTATTCCCATCTGTCAATGGAGAGAGATCCTGCCACTAATGACTGCAAGCCTCAAGGTACTCATAAAACTCTAGGTCTCGTATCCAGAATAAATGAGCTGAAGTTGATGGAAAGAGACCCATTGAAAGGAGAGCATTAAGGCATCTCTCATCAGCCAGCACGAGGAACAAAGAAGGAGCTTCATGATTTGGTGGAGATTGGATGAAGAACATGTTCACGAACCAACGACCCTATGTGTCTTTCGCGTGTACCAAATGCAAGCGGTATATGAAAAAAACCCTCTAAATAGCAGCCAATGATGAAAATTGTTGACAAAGGCGAGGAAACCACCAATAAGGCTAATGGAATCCAAGACACTGCACGAATCCCAAAGTGTGAATAGATGTCTTGTCATCAAACATAAGGGAAACCACCTAGTCAGCGAGCAATGATGAAATGTCAATTGTTGGGTTCAAGGTGACCTGCCGATGATGCAAGTAGGGTCAGGGTGCATGATAAGACCATAGTATCATGTGATTATGAGACAAACTAAGGGTATGGCCAACATGCAAAGTCAATATTTCTTAGGAGTGACCGACACGGGTTGATAGACTTCCTTTGAACAAGAGCATGAGACATATGGTGGACTCCGACAACATAGACTCAATGATGTGACTATCAGATGTAGGAGGCATCAATAACATTCTCTATAGGGACTGGAAGAGTAACCAGTCGGTAGAGAAAACACTGTGACGAGATCATAGTCATAAGGCCATGCTAAACACAAAATTATGATGACACAAGGACTCAATAATTTTGTGCTCTGTTCAAAGGCGACACGACTACTGCCAATTATAATATAGTACTCCCTTCCCGCTCGTCTTTTGTGTTTTTTCATAAAAAAATGAATGCTATGATACAGAGGAGGAAACAAGTGTCGCAAGTAAGAAAAACTAGTTCCAGTAGTGGAACATACCTATGCTCAGTGCAAGGAAATGCATGTGGGAGATGGACACTCGGGGTGATGTTCCCTCCAGGGTATAGGGTGTCAAATTGCAAAGGATAAAAACAAGGCTCTACTTGGTTGAGGATGCAAAAATTGCTTAGGCAACGGTTTATAACGCAAAGCAAGAACCGGCTAAAGGCTCGATACTGCAAGCGAGGGCATGAGATGCAATCACAACTTAATGCCAAAAAATGTCATTTTTTATGTCTTTTAGTCTACTTGGTGTGAAAAATGGATAAATTTGTGCCAAATAGACGTATTTTCAAATCCAATTTACAAGTGTGAAAAATACAAGTTCACTCGACGATCTTTTCTATTTTTGGTAACGAGTCAGAAAAGAGCTTAACTAAGACTCATGACCTTTCAAATCCAATTTAACGAGTGTGAAAGGGACAAATCACTCAACAATCTTTTCAGTTTTTAGAGAGTCTGAAAAGAGCTTAACTAAGACTCACGACTTTTCAAGTCCAATTTAACGAGTGTGAAAGGGACAAATCACTCGACAAATTTTATTTTTTTTGAACGAATTGGAAAAGATCTTAACTTAGACTTGTTAGGAACATTCTAGGCGGCAAGCCATGGGGGAGGCCAAGGCTCCTGTGCGGACCTTCTGTGGAATGTCGGTATCTTACAAAGAACCGACACAAGCTTGGAAAGACCCGAAGATCTCCAAGTAGAGAAGGGAAAAGTTCTAGCGGAGGTTATTGTCTCTGTGTTATATCAGATAATGTATCTTCCTAGAAAAGACATAGGCGGAGGCATTGGATACCCCATAAGACCATCCTAATCAAAGGGAACCTCATCAAGAATTGGGGGGGAGAGAACTCGAGAAGAGTTAAACTCTCTCTTATTCAAAAGGTGAAGTAATAGAAATGCTAAGGACATGGAATAGAAGGTATAGAACCAGAACTAGAAGAGCGAGATCGACCAAAAATTGCATTGGCATGACCACTTCCTTAGACTTGTCACTCTCCGAGAGAAGAGTGGGGTCGATCAAATATTGCATTGATACAACCACTTCCTCAACCATTCATTGAATAGGATACAAGACAACAAGGTCAAGAGGTGCATCACTCCAAAAAACAGGAGTGTTGTTGGTCGAATATTGCATCGACACGACCGTTGGTTGAACAATATGTGAGACAACAAGGTCAAGAGATGCATCACCCCCAAACATAGGACAGGTGTCGGTCGAAGATTGCATCGACACGACCACAAGTTGAACGGGATGTGAGACAACAAGGTCAAAGGACGCATCAACCCCTAAAGGGAAAGGGGTGGCAGCCGAAGATTGCATTGGCATGATTGTTTTATCAACCAAAGAAGGAACAAAGTGTTGTGAAACCATAGATTCCTTAGAACCTGAAGGGCCCTTAGTTGAGCCCCACGTTTTTGGTATCTCAGCAGTAACAGGACACGAACGAGTAAGGTGACTTCCCTCACAAATCATGCAAAGGAATCTAGGCTTACGTCTGAGATGTCTAGGCTTCTCAATCATATGAATGCCCCTAGCATGACTTGCAGTGGTTGGTGACATGCTCCCAACATGACTTGCAGAGGCTAGTAGAAAATATCCAACGTGACTAGCAAAGGTTGGTGATGGATCCCCAACATGACTAGCAGATTTTGGTGATGGATGTGCAGTGTGACTAGCAGTGACCAGACATGTGCCCCCAACATGACTTGCAGCGGTTGGTTGCAGGTCTTCAACATGAATCACAGAGGTTGTCGACCAATCTCTAACATGACTAGCAGAGGTTGGTGATATAATGCCAGTATGACACACAATGACTGGACTTGTGCCCCCAACAATACTTGTTACGGCTAGTTGCAGGTCTTCAACATGACTTGTAGAGGTTGTTGACCAATCTCCAATGTGGCTAGTAGAGGTTGGTGATATAACGCCAGTATGACACATAGTGACTGGACTTGTGGCAGTGGTGAATTGCGGCATTTGAGACCAAGGTCTAAGGAAATATTGGTTTTGAGGAATTGCAGGCCAGGAAGGATCCTAGTTTACACCCTATCCTTGTCCGACATGATAGTATCCTCCTCCATATTGATACATAAAGGGTTGTAAGGGCATCGACAATGAGGAAGCCGCTTACGAAGAGAAAGAGACATGACAAGGGTTGCTCATGTGAGGATATATGTTTCCCCCAGATGAAGGAACTTCGTGAGGGGAGTTTCCCATACTATAAAAATAATTCCCCCCGGATGAAACACCAGAGGGCAGACGGAGGTCCACCATGGGAAAAGTGTTCGTAGGAACCGACATAGTGGAAGAAGGATAAGTGGACGAAGTGTAACAAGTAGAATTATTTATTAATTGGGCACTTACTTCTCGCATAGTGGATTCGTAGGAAGGAAGATTCCAACCTCCTACCGTAAGAGTTGTTTGAAGGATATGACTCCCACCAAACGGAGAGGGACAAGAAGGAGGCATCATGCCCCTAGACCCAAAACTTGCATTCACATAAGGAGGCGAGATAGAGGATGGCAAGTGCGAAGACATATCAGACATATCATGAGAAAAATGATTAGAGACCCAAGGCATTGATTGAGTACCATAATTTTGCATACCATTATAAAAAATGGATGGATTTTCCCCCATGAACGTCATGGGGGGGTAGCAGTAAATGAAGAGGGAAAAGTAACCCCACTATCCATGATAAAGAGAACTCAGTATAAACTCTTAAGGATAACTAGTAATCAAAGAGCATACCAAAAATTCAAACGGCCAATATGCATGAAAATGGGCTAAAGTGGTTGAGTGGCCTCGCTCCCTAAAGAAGGTATGTCTCATCCAAGAGGGACCTGAGACTCCCCGCTAAAGTTTGGAGGTAGAATAATCAGTTATAAGGGCCCTCATGGGCTTAACAACCAGTCAATCAGATCCCCCGAAGAGTTAATCCTCCATAAAGGTTGTGTGTTTTCCAACCCCTATCTGACCTAGGGTACAAGCAGAATAACCCCTGTAAGTAACCTATGAGATACCTGAGTCAAACAACTAATAAACCATTGTATAATTGATGCATAGGTGAGCATTCATAAGTCTGGATCACCGTATGGGCAGGGTAGCAAAGCTCGAAACCTTGAAATCACTGCCTCTCACAGAGGTATGGGTACTAGGAAGATCTCCAAATACAAATAAATCCACATAAATATCTCTGACGCTAGGCGAGTATTCGGGGGTTATCCCTTCAACTAACTTTGCGCGACCTCGTGATTAACTCCGGTGTGAGCGGAGCCTCCTGATCTTACCAATTATACAATGGAATTCTCAACTCCCTGTCTCAGACACATATGTTGATTTAATTTCCTTGGAGAAGTTTACTCACAAAATCCTATTCCAAGGCACTAAATCCTAGACTAGTTTGTGCACCCTAAAAATAAAATCGTGACTAATCAATTTTAGTTTAAAGCGTAAATTTTATTGGCCATGATTACTCAAAAGGGTATGGAAGTGAAACTCATGATATTATGACTCTACAAGAAAATAAATATAAATATAATGCAAAGTCTAACTTTAACTTTTCAATGAATGATATGCTAATAAAAACAGTGCAATTTTCAATTTCAACTCTACAATTCAGAAGTAAAATGCAATCTTTCGCTAAATGCACTAAAATAATGATAAAGGTTCAAAGACAAAAATGCTAACCAATGTAAAATGCCTATTTTTTTGTATTTTCAATATATTAAAGAGAAAATGCATGGACTGAAAAGCAACCTAATATATAAATTCTATTATGTATAAATGAAATAACTTCAAGTAGAATATCAAGCAGCCAAGCAAACAACCCAGGGTTGAAGGAAAAACCAAAAATGAAAAAAAATAAGAAAGACTACGCCCAAAAATTCAACTCCCAACAGGTTTCTTGTCAACCCAGAGAAGCTCAATAGGCACTACAGAGACCTAAGAAGGCTCAACAATCATCAAATCCCACCCAGCAGTCACTAAACTAAGAAAACAAGCAAGGGAAAGTGGTATACACGACTGTTCATGGAAACAGGGTGTATATACGCAGCTAGCAGTGAGACAACATGCATGTGTACATGATTGTCAAGGCAATAGGGCACATACAGGCTTGAAAACAAGGCTAGACAAGGGTAAAAAGGTTGAAAACTAAGACCTAGAGTGAACAGAATCTGTCAAGCAGTGATACAACAAGAAACACAAAGGAAAAAGAGCAATGGAAGGAGAAAAAGTACTTCAACCCTTAGAAGGAATATCTCTCCCCAGTTGAGTTGTCAATTTTGTTACGAGGGAAAAAATCTCTATGGCCAAGGGTAAACCACAACAGACAGTTATGACTACAGAAATCAACTCAATTCCATTGTATTTTATATAAACTAATGTGCAAGATAAGAAAGAGGCCTACCTCAATCAAACGTTCGATGATGTTCCATTGTTGAGCACTTCGACCCAAAGCTTTATACCTACAATAAGTTCTTAACAAACAAGCATAGCAAGTACATGGTGATAGTATAAAGGGGTTATCACATTAGATAACATAATCCATTAATAAACATTACAAACATGCTCATGGATAATAATCATATATTTGCACAATACCAATAGGACGGGAAAGGAGTATTTCTATTAATAATTGATCAACAGAAGTGACAACATTACAAACTTCCATGTCGGCATGGCTCGAAACCAAGAAACCAAGTTCCTTCCAACTGGGCCTCCACCAAAGGCAAGCTCATAGGAGAGAAACAATGAGGTTCTCTCAACAATAGGGAAATATCTTGGGGGTTGAACACTGTGTTCAGACTTGAGGGACAAAGGGATGCAGACTCAATATGAAGTAATTTCTCCAGAGTAACTTTTCTCTCAAAGTTGAATGTTTTCTCCTCTTTTCCATAGCTCGGAATTCTTCTTTTATAGTCTTCAAAATGCAACTGAAGGGCCGAGTCAGAACATTTCTAGTATGTGGAAGGCCAAGGATCAGAGATCTCCTGTCGTGACATGGAAACCCGACTCCATTTTGTATTTTTTGGCACAAATCCCGATGTACGTGGGTTGTAGTGGAGAAGCCTATGTATGCGCATTCTATATAGCATATAGGGCGCGTATATGTGGAAAAGGTGTATTTTTGGTTCTAGATTCATCAAAAAGGGATGACAAGTCTGCATAGGGAAATGGAAAAAGGCCCTCTGTGCAAGATAGCAATGGTGGGGAAAATCTTTTTATAACATGGAGACCGATCACAACAACTCCACTATTGTTATACATGTTGGACTATGATCCACCTTGGACCTGGAAAATTTTGCATCTTCACCTTCATGCTTGAAGGCCAACTGAAAATGAGCAAGAACTCAATTTCTCCCTGGCTACTACCTTTGTTAACATGTCTGTAGGATTCTGGCTAGTATGTATCTTTTCCAAATTCAAATGTCCATCTTCCAAGACGAATGGTATGAAATGGTACCTGAGATGTATAAGCTTAGTCTTATAATGGAAGGCTAAGATCTTTGCAAGATGAATGACACTCTCACTGTCACAATACAAGCTACTATTCTCCTACTTATTCCCCAATTCCTCCATAAACCTATGTAACCAAATCATTTCTTTACTAGCCTCTGTAGCAGCAAAATACTCTGCTTCTGTTGTTGAAAGTGCAACAACCTTTTGTTTTTCAAAATCCAACTTATTGTTGTTCCACCTACAATAAAAACATACCCTGTGGTGCTTCTCCTAGTATCTTTATCACCTGCCATATCTGAATAACCATATACTTGTAAAATAGTGTATGAACATACAAAACATAATGCATGAATAACAATACCTATCAAATACCTGAGAATCCATTTTACTACCTCCCAATGTTATTTACATGGATTGTTCATATACTTGCTCACAACTCCCAATGCATGTGTAATATCTAGTCTTGTGCAAACAATCGCATACATCAAGCTGTCAACTGCTGATGAATAAGTGAACTTGGACATATATTCTATCTCCTCCTATGTCTTGGGACACATTTCCTTAGTTAATTTGAAATGGCAGGCCAAAGGTGTACTAACTGGTTTTTCATTCTACATTCTAAACCTCTCCAACACCTTCTTTATGTACTCACCCTGAGACAATGTCAATTTGCGAT
>SNQJ01S0035003.1:64449-77524 GCA_010110895.2 Picea sitchensis
ATGTTCCTCATGTTCCTCTCTATTCTTGGAGTAAATTAATATATCGTCAATAAAAACCAGTACAAATTTGTCTAGGAATTTGCTGAGCACATTGTTCATCAAGCACATAAAAGTGGCGGGGGCATTGGTTAATCCAAATGGTACTACCAAAAACTCATAGTGACCATATCTCGTCCTGAAGGAAGTTTTGTGGATGTCTTCACCCTTGACTTGGACTTGATGGTATCCATATCTCAAGTCAATCTTTGAGAATATGGAAGCACATCCCAATTGATCGAAAAGGTCATCGATCCTGGGTAAGGAGTACTTGTTATTTATGGTTACCTTATTGAGTTGTCTATAATCTATGCATAGTCGGAGGGTACCATCTTTCTTCTTCACAAAAAAAACTGGTGCTCCCCATGGGGAAACGCTGGGCCTGATATAGCCTTTGTCCATCATTTATTTTAGTTGTAATTTAATCTCAACTAGCTCGGGTGTGCTCATCCTATAGGGTGTCCTAGATAGGGGCACTTCTCCTGGTGAAAGTTCTATTGAGAAGTCAATGTACCTTCCTGGAGGTAAACTCGATACCTCTTCCGGAAATACATCTCTATATTCTCTTAGTCTGGGGTGGTCTTCGAGGCTTGGTTTTTCATCTTCAACTGATTCCAACACCTATATCGCATATAGTGGACATCCCTTTCTGCAATACTTTCTCATTTGAAGAGTTGATATTTGCCTCACCGAGACAGGTTTTGGATACCTTGAAGGGTTATCCTTCTTCCTTCTTCACTTACACATTCTAAGGTTTTATGGTAACAGTCTAGTCTGGCTTTATATGTGGCTATCCAGTCCATACCAATCAACATGTCATACGATCCTAGGGATAAGATGTTAAGGGTTGCTTGGGTGGGGAATTCACCCGTAGTGAATTGGCAAGCTGGTATGATGTCCGCTACCTTTCTTTTGGTGCCAATGGATAACTGTACCAACCATGGCTTGGCATGTTTATGTGGCTGTAATTTACACTTATCAACATCCTTAAGGGGTATATAACTTAAATTTGAACCAGTGTCAATTAGAATAGACACTAGATGGTTGGTGATCATACCTTCCATCTCCACCACTGAAGCTTGGTGGTCAACTTGTTTATTATCCAAGGCTGCATAAATTTGCGGCACGCTCCTGGACAAGTCATTGATGGTGGTAGCTTCTTGAAAGTTGTAAATTCTCTGACTATTCTGTTGTCGGTGCGGGCAATCCCTCAGTAGATGTTCTTCTCCACAACCCCAACATTTCAAGGGTTCTTTCTTCGGGTTATCAATCTTTCTTGGGGTAGATCCAAAAGGTTTATTTCCACTCTGGGAGGGGAAATTTTGCTGGTGTACACTTCGGGTTGGGAAGCTCATCCTTGAGTCCTTTTTATGGTTTTTAAATCTTGGTAATTTAAACCCCTTTTTCTGGAATCCCAAACTATTCTTTTGCTTCCAGCCTTCGCGAGGTTATGTCTGATGCCCAAGCTGTTCATAACAATATCTTGCCTTTCAGATGGTGTCTTCTAGGGTCTTTGGCTTGTCAAACTCAATCCTGTTCTGATAGTCCTTAGGTAGTCCACTGATGAATCATTGCACCTTTTCCTTTTCTTCTTTTATATAGGGTATGTACCTCAGCAACTTGAGGAATCTGCTGACATATTCCTCTATGGTGTGTTGCCCCAGATTGAGTTCATAGAATTCTTTAGTCTTTTCGTCGAAATACTTTTCTGACAAATACTTTTTCCTGAAGTATTTGTCAAACCGTTACCAATATAGGTCTTCTTCATGAATCCCTTTTACATTCTTATGGTCTTCCCACCAAATGGAAGCCTTCCCATTCAAGTTGAAAGTGGCTACTCGGGCCTTCAAATTTTTCGAGAAGTCATGGAATCCGAAATACTTCTTTAGTCCAAGTAGCCAGGCCTCTGCTTCCCCTCCCTTCTTTATTTCACCGTAGAAAGAGGGTGGTTTGGCCTTATTGAATTATTCAAGATTATGATTTCTGGAATGATTTTGCTTCTTTCGTTTTCTTCGGGAATAAGGACTAGTTCTGCTACTAGAAGATTCCTTCGAATCATTAGTTTCCTTTCCAGAGGAATCATCAGACGCTTGTCCCTTATCTCTGGGGTGTACCTTTCTCGAGGTTCTCTTCCCAGGGTGGCCACTTAAAAGACCATGTTTCCGTATCTAAGGTGGACTTCGACTTTTCTTTGTCTGTCATTGGTCCGCGTGACTGGTGTCAGGTCCATGCTGCAATTGTCTTTGTATGTTGGATAAGCTCTGTAGCAAGACTGCATTAATCTTGGTTTCCTTTTCTTTCTCTTTTATCAACCTCTCATTGTTGGCCTTGCAAATCTGTAGTTCAACCATGAGGCTCCTCACAGTCTCAGCTAGATCTGGAGGGGTCTCCACCACTCTCCTTTCGTCAGATTCTTCGTCTCTATTGTGGGAGACATCCCCCACTTCATGGTGCATCACCATTCTATGCATCTGCAGTTTTCCACGATTGATTGTCCACTTGTGTGCAGAAAGAAAAACACTTGTTGTTAGTCAAGATTTATATTCATTCATAACCAGCGCATAATTCATATTTTTCAAATGCATACACATAATAGGAATTTTCATTCTTAACTTTGACTTTTGATAAAGGGGGCTAAGATAGAGGGTTACTCCTTTTGAGAGTACTTCAAATGGAGTTTCTGCGCAACTCATTCATGAGCCCAAGCAAGCCAAGTGCTATAACCATGCTCTGATACCAATTTGTCACATACCCACTACGACAACCTAGATTTTTTTTCTTTTTTTTTTGTCTTTTGTTCGAGGGATAGAATCCCCGAATTTCTATGGGGCCTAGCACAGACCATCCCTTCCCTTATCCTCCTCCGTGTGATCGTTGGCTATGACCACAAGCCTTACCAAAAAGGCGCTTCCATCTTTTGCGTTTCAGGGTTTCTGTGTGCGAGCTCTCCCCGACTCCCGGTCCCTTGAAATGCTGAAACCCGAAATGGGGTTAACGAGCTCCTTGGCTCCCCTTTTTCCTACTCCATGCAACCACCTCAGTGAAAACATGCTAACACCAAATGGCGCTACCGAAACTCAACTTTCGAGATTCCTGTTGCAAGGAACCCTTGTTCCTTCAATCCCCGAAACCCGAAAACCCGGTATCATCCGGATCTACGGTCCAGATCGTCGACTTGAACAACGGCCCAGATTAAATCCCGACATTCTACCTTTTAGGATTTTGGTGGGGTCTTCACTCCTATTTCCCCAATCTCCAGAACCCTGGCGGCTTTAGATATTCTCCACATGTCCTCTACAAATGGACGGTCCAAATTCTTTCGGGACCTAAAATGTTGATTCCCGAGTCTAGACCCTTGATTAACTACTAACGCTTACCTCCTCCTTCTACCACATCACCCTGTCTTGTGACCTAGGGCTCATCCACATAGCACGTTAGGGTTTCGTATACCGGGATTTCACGACTTGCGAAAACGAGGGGTCTTGCCCTTTGGTTTCCCAGGTGCCGAAACGTCGAAACTTATTCACGCTAAACTGATTCAGGGTTTCGTATACTGGGATTTCATGAATTGCGAAGACGAGGGGTCTTTCCCTTTGGTTTCCCGGGTGCTAAAATGCTGAAACTTGTTCACACAAAACCGACTCATCCACAGAGCGCATCGTGGTTTCGTATACCGGGATTTCACGACTTGCGAAGAGGAGGGGTCTTGCCCTTTGGTTTCCTGGGTGCTGAAACACCAAAACTTATTCACGCTACACCGATTCAAGGTTTCGTATACCGAGATTTCACGACTTGCGAAGACAAGGGGTCTTTCCCTTTGGTTTCACGGGTGCCGAAATGCCAAAACTTATTCTCACTAAACCGATGGTCCAGATCACTCATGGATCAATGACCACGATCACGTTGCGATTTCATGAAATGCTACCCAACTGCCACATGTCTTGTGCCGATGGATGGTTCCGAATACTTCAGGACTTTCAGGACTTCGTCAAGTCCACTCTCCTTCCTATGAAAAGGCTAAGATCGACGGTCAATAAAGCTCCGATAGATCCTTGGATTTGTGGTCCTGGATCCCATCGCTACTTGCGAAGGCTAAATGGGTCGAGGTATTAACGCCTGCACTCCTCCTCTAGATCCATCGGTCTTGATAACTCTGGGGTATTTTCGAAAGGATTCTGACCGTTTGTCTACCAAACGATGGGGTATTCTATTTCGATAAATGGGACTCGCTATCCTTTCTGAGCTTGATTCACGAGATTCAACCTCTCAGGGCTTCAGACTCCCACGACTTTGAAACCTGAGAGAACTACTCTGTCTTGTACAAGGTTTCCAGACCCAGGTCATCTGGACCTTCAGATGATCCTTGGGTAATTATCTCTAGTCTTGGTGAGTTGACTGAAAAGCCTTCCTAATTCACCGAGCTACGAACTTTGTGACAGGGGTAAAGTAAAATCGTGGGTTTACTATAATGGTAGTCTTTTCAAGGAACTCACTTCAGCTCTGGAATGCGAGGAAAATTCCTGAAAAAAGGTGCCTTCAGGAAATTAAACCAGGACAGAGCACAAATCAAGTAGATGGGACAATTCTCAAGAGAACGGACTCATATTTTGAACTTATTCATTCTACACATAAACCGATTATGGTCATATAAGTATAAACATGCATCCATTATTCCCAATCAAAACACAAGGCAATCACTTCTATACAGAAACCATTTATGAGCTTATAAACATGAGCATGCATCCAGGATATTCAATTCAGAATACAAGGCATAAACACTTATCAGAAACACCAGGCGTGACACGACTGCTGAGAGGGGTTCTCATTTCCACCCAACCGTAGGCTCAGTGACTCCAAACGGATTTACCACTAGCCACCCCCGAGCTAGACCATGATGCTTGAGGTCCAGTCTCCTACTTCCATCTCAACGGAAGTCAAGGACGAAGGTTACTCTCCTTCTCCTCTGTTAAGAAATCCCAGTATTTCCAGAGTTCCTCCCGGTTCTCTTCTGCGATCCCTATTGCGCACATTCTTCCTTCCCTGTTCCCCACACTTCCTTTCTTGTCTTTTTTGCAAGATTGCATGTGGCATGAATTCCCCTANCTACGGATGGGTGGTTCGCCCCCATCCCCTCATTAACTCTTGAGGAGCCTCCCCACCTACCATCCTGACGGGAAATTCATTCCAGGGTCAGAGAGTTGCTCTTGGTCTTTGAGCAAGTCAAAACCAGTACGGTATTGGTTCGGTGGAAGTTAACGCAACCATTCCAGGTCCCTTCCACCACCTCTCATTATCCATTGTGGTCTCTTTGAGCACATCCCCTCCCCACCAGTCGTGCAACACATATTCATAACATAATTTACATTCATCGACCTTTTATACAAAGGTCTGTCAAATCAAACATTCACATCTTTGAGTTTGCAATAGCTCTTGTCCAATATAGTTATTTTTACAGACTGGGGGAAACCAGGTGTTACAAAGATAATCTAAGTTAAGTTTCAATATGAAATTACACAAAATGGATCTTGTCATCATAACAAAACCTAAAATTGAAATCAAAGTTATGAGAATTGTTATTCATCTCATTTATTATTTTCATAATCAAATCCTCACTTCTCTATTCTTCAAATTGATCATCCCCCTTTTCTTTATTCTATACATACTTATCTATTCACTCTTTCACTTTCTTCTTGATGTTTCTAGCAATACTAATATTTGTTTGATAATATTTTTCCCAAACAATTTTTCTTAGAATTTCCCCAAAACTTTCTTTTCATAACATCATCCCAAGCCCAAGATCCATGACATGTATCATTTTCAACCTTGAATACTTGAGAAGCATTTTTACGTCTCGATAGGATTTTTAAGCAAGCTATGGAGAAAGTAATAAATTTGTTGTTATCACAACTTTATGAATAGGGATTAGGCTCTAACATCCACTCTAGTAGACTCTTTCACATGGTTTGAGAGAAAAAATGAACAATCAATATCCTTAGTAAGAATTATACACTTGGTGGTCTTCATCAATAATTTCCTTTAGCTTTTGTTTATGTGGATCTGATAAAGATTAAAAGGATACACATATTAGGTTAAATAATCAACAGTGTATGCAATCATGTTATCTTTGCATATTCTTAAGGGGCCATAAAGTAAGTAATTTCTCTTCTAAGTCATGTCAAAATGGAGGAAGAGTTGGTGGAATACTCTAAGGAAGGGGAGGAGTTACTCCTAAAGTTCATCTTCAGCTCAAGGGATGAGCTACTCGAAACTTGGAAAAGGTCTAAGGATTATAGAGAAGAGATTAATAAAGGACAAAGGGAGGTTTCATACCTAACTAGAGCCTTACTAAGACTCTAAAATTTTGGAAAAGGAACCAAAAGGGAAGGAGGTTTTAAACCTTGATTTTGAATAGGGTGAAAATTTATGGTGTTAGTTATCTGGTGATGTCAAGGATACAAATTCTAGAGTCAAATAGCCTAGGTGGGCGTTAACATAAATCACAAGCAAATTCTCTTTCAAATATAAAATATAACCAATGACAATAATCAATCAAGTTAAAAACACTACATCTAGATAAAAAAGAAATATGACTCATCACTATAAAATAATACAAACAAATTCTCTTTAAACCACATATGCAATAACTACAAGATATTAGGACATGTGAATACACATAGTACACGAGGCATTCAACTTCACAAAATTCTAAGTGTTTCTCTTTGCAATGTGCATGAGTAGTATGCTACCAAGAAGGGGGGGATTGTGTCCAAGGGGCCTTTCCTCCCTACCAACTCAAGTGCCTTATTCAAGAAAATACCTCATGAGCAAGGATCAAGCCCCAATGAGTAGAGGGAAATAAATATACGATACACAATACATGTGACTCGTGAAATTCCAAACTAGATTGAAAATCAGGCTTCTAACTAAATCCCAACCTTGTAAGATATGGTGGGCATGGATCTTACTACCACTATCAAAACCTTGGAAGAAGCACCCCAATAATGCACCCCTCTATTGTACAAGGACATTACTACCACCTTTATCCCCTCAAAAATGGAATTCCAAGGGCCCATAACAATAATATCATGATTGCTAGGTACACTCCCAAACAAATCATTATCTCTTAATTAATACATAAATCAAAATAATTTCCCCTAGGCCTCCCTCTTCCCAAAGGATGTTTCCATTTTTAAAGCACTCTCAAGTGGTTATCAAGTGTAACCACTTTCCCCTTCCCCTAACTAACTCATTTAAGGGTGATTTTAGGCTTAAAAGTGAATCTAAAAGTATCTTAGGGATGGTAAAAGTAAGTTATAACTTTCCCCTTCCCCCAACTAACTCATATAAGGGACCATAGTCATAGGTTCAAGGGATGATATTCCAATTGAGTTCCCAACAAAATGTGTGACCAATAACCTACATTATCCCCCTTCTATGTCATTTTCAAAGATGGATGTGTTAAATGAAATTATTTTAAATAATTTCCAAATTCCATTCTCTCCTTTGGGTAGGGTTTCAAGAAACACCCAACAAATTGAAAGACCTAGAGTCCATTCTAACTTGGAAGAATTACCCATGGGTTCAACCTAGTTAGATATATCCAAATGGTTTTAGGGATTTAAGGACTCATTTCTAGTGAGTAGTTCGAATTGAGAGATGGAGGAAACAAATCTTGAGGTAGAATGGAGAAAATTATCTTGATGCAAGCTAAGACCCAATAAACAAATTACTTAGAAAGAAGATATAGGATAGAGGGAAGTCTACCCTTAGTTCTTAGGAAACCTTTTATAGTTTATAAATAATCTTATTTATCATTAGAAAAACAAAAAACAAAAAAATAAGTGAAGGAAGGAAAACAAATGACCATCAAGTGGGCCCTTAGATCAAGGATTTCCTATGATAGGGTTAACCCATGTTTTTCCTTTACCTGAACATGAGAGGGGTAACGGGTGCCCACAAGAAGCTAACCATCAAAATATTGTTTTCCAATTACAATTAAGATGTAATAATTATTTAGAATACTATGTGTGAGGGGACCAAAACAATGCGAATTTGTCCTCTTATTTAAAAGATTGGTCCTTTGGTTCACTAGACTTAGATGGAAGGTTAAGATGTATATTAATGAGGTAGAAAGACTCTTTGGAACTTATTAACTCATTGTTTCAAATAAGTTGTAGGTATCTAGGGGGAATTAAGGTCTAATGAATTGGGGAAATATTTCTCCACTATCAACCTTTATGGTCCATATGGAGAAATAAATGCATTATGGGATAATTTTAAGCTACAGGGCATGGAAAAAAATGACAATTTTATTTTGGGGGGTGATCTAAAATTCATAGTGAAGGTTGCAAAATTATGGGGGGGTAGTGCCGGCCATGACCCTCTAGCTAATTATTTCTTTCAAATATTTAATAATTAGGGCTATGTGATGTGGAACCTATTAATATAGTCCCAACATGGAGGCACAACTAGGAAGTGGTAGGTAAGGGATTTCAAAAAGGTTGGAAAACATTTTGGCAATAGGAAATATTTTTGAGTATGTAGGAATATTGAAATCATAGGTATGGGGAGGAGGATATTTGTATCATCCCCCTATATTTCTTCAAATATAAAAAGAAGATAATAAACCTCAGGGTCCTTTCAAATTCAACCATACCTAGCTAGAAGAAGAAGAATTTATAATTTTGGTTATTCAAAATAAGAGGAAGTTTAATCCAAATTCAAGGGAGATAAACATGTTTCAATTTTTAGAGAATATAAAGAAATTTAAAGAAAAATAGTAGCAAAATGGGCTAAGAAAAAGGTCCAAAATGCTCAAAAAGAGCTAACTAAGATTGAGTAATAGATTAAGTTATTGTTTGAAAGAAGTAAAGGTGGAATATTTATAGAAGAAGATCACACTAAACTAAAAATTTAGAAGGATTAAAAAGGAAATAGTTTGAGTGGGAAGAAGAAGAGTGGAGATTGAAAAGTAGGGCTATTTGTTTGGTAGAGGGTTAGGAGAATACTAAATACTATATGGGAGATAATGAAGAAAGAGGGTTCAAAGGTTAGAACACTACTACAAAATAGGGCCCCATTGTCATGATTTTTGTTGTTTTTCTTTGTTATTTCTTCCCCTTCTTTTTCTTGAAATCATGATGAAACACATGATGCATTTTGGGGCATTATAAATTGTATCAAATTGACATCCTTTTTACATCGATTTTATATCATGGGTGGTATTTGCGTCATATTTGCATCAACTTTTGTGTAATCACTACATTGTTGATTCAAATTTTGCATATCCATTACATTGTTTCGTTGGATGTCATGTCTAATTTTTCATCAAATTTGCATCTCTTTTTCCTTGCATCATATTTGCATCAATTTTTCAATTTGTGCATCATTTTTGTGTTGATTTTGCATCATTTGTTTTCACTTATAGCATTGCATTTACATCGAATTTGCATCATATTTTGCATGTTTTTAATCCTTTTTAGTCTTTTATTGCATTGTTTTAATAATTTTTGTGTCATTTTTTGCATCATGTGTATCATTTTTGCATCGTTTGCATAATTTTGCATCACTTTTCCATCATTTTTGGATCACTTTTGACTTGACACTTTTTTCTTCTCTTTTGTTTCACTTAAATATTTAATGATTTATTAAATAGTATATTTATTATCATTTTACTTAGGCAATAACTATATTTTAATATACATGAATGTATAGAACAAAGAAAAATACATCTATAAATTCACAGTAATTGATATGCAATTTTCACTTTTCTCCATGTAACAAGTGGACCATTAGCACCCTATGGGACATGTGAATTTTAATGTACATAGTAATATATGTTCTCCCCATAAAAATGTAGTTTATTTCTACCTTAGGGAAAAATTAATCATAGCTAAAAGAGTAGACAAATAAAATTAGAAATCTGCACCAAAGTTGGACTAATTAAATATTGATATGCGATCAACAATGTAGGCATCATCCAAAGCCACACCATCATCTTCTTATGAAGGTATTTGTAAGAAATAAATGAAAGGTAAATTAACACATTTATAATTAACAATAAGAACTGAATTCTTGCACTTAAAGACAAAATTAATTATAGTTTATCTCCATTGCCACATTTGACAAGACCTCCACCATATTTATGCACATATTTTAGGAAATATTTTAGTTCTTCATAAATTGACTCATGCATATACTCCTCCCACTTTATTTCATTAGAGATAACCATAATTAAAATTGCTAGAATAACTTACAAATTGTAATTACAGATATGGATTTTCACTTACTTTGGAAAAAAGAAGAAGAGAAAATTAAGAACTCCATTTCAAAAGATAAAAATTACCTCTAGTTGTAGTATAGGGATGAATTTGTTGGAGATTCAAATGATACAATGATTCAATCCTCATGAATTAACATAAAATACGTGATAGGTGATTATCATTCACCTTTTTTTTGTCAATAATGTCAGCAAGTACTTATTTTCTCCTGTTTACTTTCCTTGTCCTTCACCCTGCCATCACCATCATCACCTCGAGATTATGATCCAACTAAATTAATATCTATAATAAGGTAAGTAATCGCAATATTATTAAAGACTTAATGAAAAATGACTAGAACATAAATGAAATAATGAAAATAAAGTGTATGCAAATAATGCAATCCATAATTCATAGATATATTCACGTTAATAAAAAAAAATCCATCATTATTTCATTCAAAACTTAACTCTTCCATAAGGAAAAACATAGCCTTGTGTATTGTGAAAGTCTCAAGGAAATATGGGAGAGAAGGGAAGACAGAAAAAGGGGAAGAGAGGTGGGAATAACTAGAGGAAGAGGGGGAAATAAAAAAAGAAGAGGAGGAAGAAAGAGTTGAAAAATAAGAGGGCGGGGGGAGGAGAAGAAGAAAATAAGAAGGAAGGAGTAGGAGGAGGAGAGGAAGAAAATAAGAAGTAATGAGTAGGAGGACGAGAGGAAGAAAATGAGAAGGAAGGAGAAGGATGAGGAGTGGAAGAAAATAAGAAGGAAGGAGTAGGAGGAGACAAATTGTAAAAGGGAGGATTATTTAGACAAAAAGAGAAAGAGGAAGGAGGATTTTGGAAAAAAAAAAAGAGGAAGAAGGAAGGTAAGAATAAGAAGAATAAGAGGAGGAAGGAGGAGGGGAAGAAGAAGAGTAAATTTAGGGACAACAAGAAGAGGGGGAAGGATTTGAATAACAAGAGATGTTGGAGAAGAAGGGAGAAAATAGGAAGAGGAAAGAGTATTTGGGGGGAAATAGGAAGAGGTGGAAGAAGGGGAAGAATGAGAGAAAGAGGGAGAGTGGAAGATCAATAGTGATAAGAGGAGGAAGAAGGAGGGGAAGAATAAGAGGATGAGGAGGAAGTATGAGTGAAAGATAATAGGAGTAGAAGAAGAAGAAGGAAGAGGAATAAGATGGAAGGAGGAAGCCACATTATCCATGCACAAGAGCCTTGACCCATGAATATAATACCGAGAAGTGTGATATGTGTCCTTAAGAGATATATCATGGAAGATTAAGAAGTAATATTTGGGGAAAAATAAAAGAGGAAAAAGGATTTGGGGAAAAAAGGAGGAGGATTTGGGGAAAATGAGGAAGATGAAGGAAGAGAAGAAAAGGAGGAGTGGGAAAAAAAGAGTGTTGGTTGTGGAGCCTAATTATCTTCCTAATTCATATGCAGGTCAAAGAAACTACATGATACACAATTCATGCCCTCCCCCATCCATGAGGGGGATGTAATTTTTGGTTTTTTGACATTCAAAAATTTAAATTTCGTAGTCAATCTGGAGCATTCATTATAAGGTCTTAGATCTGACAGTAGAAGTTATGTTAGGGTTTTTTTCCCTGGAAGGAAACACTCTTTTATGAGGGAATTGTATTGAAGCATTGTATTATTGCAAATATTGTATTATGAGAGAGGAGACTGTGAGAGAAATAAGAGGAAGTTACAACGGGTGTGTTGTAGGTTGTGTCCCTTAATTTTGTTGGATAATAGTAAAGGAAGGACCTGTAAATTTCTATGGTGGGCGTAGCCTGCACTGGGTGAACCATGGATATCTATGTCTCTATTGTATTGTGTATCTTATTTTCTTTATTTCTGAATTTGTTTTATTTTCTTTCTCTGTGATCCTATTTTTCTAACAACTAGTATCAGAGCGAAAGGTAACTCGTAGGAAAAGAGGTTTCCTGGTTCGAGTGGGAGTAATGGCGGAAGAGGGAAAGTTTAAGGTCGAGAAATTTAATGGCCAAAACTACTAGCTATGGAAGATGCAAATGGAAGATTATTTATATCAGAAGAATCTATTCCTACCATTGGGTGGAATAACAAAGAAGTTGATGGCCATGAAGGAAAAAGAATGAGAGGTTCTTGATAGAAAGGAAATGATAATGATACAATTGATCCTGGCAACATCGGTGGATTTAAATATTTCAAAAGAAAAGACAATGAAGGATCTGATGGAGGCATTGGATAAACTGTATGAAAAACCCTTGGCGTCCAATAAGGTATTTCTAATGAAGATTTTATTTAATATGAAGATGTCAGAAGGTGGGTCTGTCGCCGATCATTTAAATGAATTTAATACGGTTACTAATAAGCTAAGTTCTTCTCTCCTTGAAGCGAGTTGCGAGGGTTTTAGAAGCGTTAAGGTTTAGCGTAGCTTGAGATCGCCCTAGGCTGCCATGGCCGCCCCTGGGGGTGGGGATTCGGCCTCTTCCCCCCCCCTCTCCGACGCAGATGCCTTCAGAAAACTCGTGGGAAGCAGTCGCAAGCGCTCTGGCCCCCTTCAAGTCCCGAAATTTATTAAGAAACTCGAAGAGATCCCCGAAATCGCCCTTCCAGAGACCCAGCCAGTCAAAATAGCGTTGGCTTTGGATGAAAGAGGCTTAGTTGGCCAGTTTATGGGGCTTTGGCCTTCCCCAAAGACAACGGACGATTGGATACAGAGGAACTGGAAACCTCATCTTCAGCATGGGGTCACCTGCTACCCGGTGGGAAGAGGATACTTCATTTTCGAGT
>SNQJ01S0035003.1:84844-116860 GCA_010110895.2 Picea sitchensis
TGTAAAAATAACTATATTGGCCAAGAACTATGGCAAACTCAAAGATGTGAATGTTTGATTTGACGAACCTTTGTATAAAATGTCGATGAATGTAAATTATGTTATGAATATGTGTTGCATGACTGTTGGGGAGGGGATGTGATAAAAGAGACCACAATGGCTAATGAGAGTTGGTGGAAGGGACCTGGAATGGTTGCGTTAACTTCCACCGAACCAATATCGTACTGGTTTTTACTTTCTCAAAGACCAAGAGAAACTCTCTGACCCTGGAATGAATTACCCATTAGGATGGTAGGTGGGGAGGATCCTCAAGAGTTAATGAGGGGATGGGGGTTAACCGCCCATCCATAGAAGCTCTCAGACCTGACCACGGATGGGGGAATTCACGCCACATGCAATCTTGCAAAAAAGACAAGAAAGGAAGTGTGGGGAACAGGGAAGGAAGAATGTGCGCGATAGGGATCACGGAAGAGAACTGGGAGGAACTTTGGAAATACAGGGAATTTTGAATAGAGGAGAAGGAGAGTAACCTTTGTCCTTGACTTCCGTTGAGCTAGAAGTAGGAGACTAAATCTCAAGCATCGTGGTCTAGCTCGGGGGTGGCTAGTGGTAAATACGTTTGGAGTCACTGAGCCTACGGTTGGGTGGAAACGAGCACCCCTCTCAGGAGTCGTGTCACGCCTGGTGTTTCTGATAAGTGTTTATGTCTTGTATTTTGAATTGAATATCCTGGATGCATGCTCATGTTTATACGCTCATAAATGGTTTCTATATAGAAGTGATTGCCTTGTGTTTTGATTGGGAATAATGGATGCATGTTTATACTTATATGACCATAATCGGTTTATGTGTAGAATGAATAAGTTCAGTATACGAGTCTGTTCTCTTGAGAATTGTCCCATCTACTTGAATTGCACTCTGTCCTGGTTTAATTTCCCAAAGGCACCTTTTTTCCGGGAAGTTTCCTCGCATTCCAGAGCCAGAGTGAGTTCCTTGAAAAGACTATCGTTATAGTAAACCCACGAGTTTAGTTTACCCCTGTCACAGAGTTCGTAGCTTGGCGAATTAGGAAGGATTTTTAGTCAGGTCACCAAGCCTAGGGATAATTACCCAAGGATCATCTGAAGGTCCAAATGACCTGGGTCTGGAAACCTTATACAAGACAGAGTAGTTCTCTCAGGTTTCGAAGTCATGGGAGTCCGAAGCCCTGAGAGGTTGAATCTCGTGAATCAAGCTCAGAAAAGATAGTGAGTCCCATTTATCGAAAGAGAATACCCCATTGTTTGGTAGACGAACGGTCAGAATCCTTTCGAAAATACCCCAGACTTGTCAAGACTGATGGATGTAGAGGAGGAGCACAGGCGTTAATACCTTTCCCCTTCAGCCTTCGTAAGTAGCGATGGGATCTAGGACTGTAGATCCAAGGATCTGTCGGAGCTCTATTTACCGTCGATCATAATCTTTGCATAGGTAGGAGAGTGGACTCGACGAAGTCCTGAAAGTCTCGAAGTATTCAGAACCGTCCATCGGCACAGGACACATGGCAGTTGGGTAGCATTTCGCGAAATCGCGACATGATCATGGTTGTTGATCCATGAGTGATCTAGACCATCGGTTTAGTGAGAATAAGTTTCGGCGTTTCGGCACCTGGGAAACCAAAGGGCCAGACCCCTCGTCTTCGCAAGTTGCAAAATCCCGGTATACGAAACCCCGAATTTGTGTAGCGTGAATAAGTTTCAGCATTTCGGCAGCTGGGAAACCAAAGGGAAAGACCCCTCCTCTTCGCAAGTCGCGAAATCCTGGTATACGAAACTTCGATGCACTCTGTGGATGAGTCCGTTTTGTGTGAACAAGTTTCGGCTTTTCGGCACCCGAGAAGCCAAAGGGCAAGACCCCTCATCTTCGCAAGTCGTGAAATTCTGGTATACGAAACCCTGAATCGGTTTAGCATGAATAAGTTTCGCATTTCGGCACCCGGGAAACCTAAGGGCAAGACCCCTCATCTTCGCAAGTCGTGAAATCCCGGTATACGAAACCCCGACGCGCTCTATGGATGAGCCCTAGGTCACAGGACAGGGTCATGTGGTAGAAGGAGGAGGTAGGCGCTAGCAGTTAATCAAGGGTCTAAACTTGAAAATCGACATTTCGGGTCCCGAAAGAATCTGGACCATCCATTTATAGAGGACGTGTGGCGAAGATCTAAAGCCGCTAGGGTTCTGGAGATCAGGGAAATAGGAGTGAAGACCCCGCCAAAATCCTTAAAGGTAGAATGTCGGGATTTAATCCAGGCCGTTGTTCAAGTCGACGATATGGACCGTAGATCTGGATGATACCAGGCTTTCAGGTTTCGGGGATTGAAGGAACAAGGGTTCCTTGCAACAAGAATCTTGAAAGTCGAGTTTCGGTAGCGCCATTTTGTGTTAGCGTGTGTTCACTGAGGTGGTCGCATGGAGTAGGAAAAAGGGGAGCCAAGGAGCTCGTTAACCCCATTTCGGGTTTCGACATTTCAAGGCACCGAGAGTCGGGGAGAGCTCGCACACAGAAACCCCGAAACGCGAAAGCTGGAAGAACCTTTTTGGTAATGCCTATGGTCATAGCCAACGATCACATGGAGGAGTATAAGGGAAGGGATGGTTTGTGCTAGGCCCCATAGAAATTCGGGGATTCTGTCCCTCGAAGAAAAGCCAAAAAAAAATAAAAAAAATCTAGGTTGTCGTAGTGGGTATGTGACAATCTTCTATATTATTTTCAAATCACTTAACAAAATCAAATTACTCTCATGTGAAATTAAAATGCATAACTAGCACTAGAAACTACTCAATCATGATAACAACATAAGTTAAAAATCATATATGCAAGTACACAAAGTTTGGACAAAAAGGATATCTTTATATACACATAAGATGGAGTTACAAGTACATACCAATAGCTTAATACAAGTGGGTACAAGTCATGCTATCCAGACCCTACCTAGGGAATCCACCATAAATAATAAACCATATCCATCAACTCCTCCTAGCTAGGAATCACTCCCAACCAAAGTTGGTCTTTCCACCAAAGATCTACAACAAGAAAGTATACACACCGCAACACAAGAACCCTAACGTTGAAGGAAATAGAGAAAATTAAAATGAAGAAGACTACATAAGAAAGATACAATCTTTCTCTAGCTCTCACATATTTAATACATTGATCCAGGTGGATCTCGGTGGCCAACCACCTTTTCCACTAAATCAACATTTCAAGCCTATAGTTTTGATAAACCATGGTATTCTCTCTTTTGATGGGGAATGGAATGTAATACCATCTTCATTTGTTAATTATAGACATCATGTAATTATTTCCTAGTGGTCTTATGTACATGCCTACAACATAGAATTAATGCATCGGATCCCATTAGAACTCTGCAGTTAATCATACTTGGGCTAGAGTAGTACTGGGATGGGTGACCGCCCAAGAAGTCCTACTATTTTACATGCCTATGGAATTTCATAAACAAAGATTAATTTATCTGACATGCATCCTAGTAATTGTTTTCCTCTCACTCTCTCATATATAATTGAGGTGAAGGGGACCCTTTAAGCATGTAATGAAGTGTGATGTAAAGCTTGTTTCCAATGAAGTGTAGCCAACATATCTTTATTTTCATAGATAAGCTACCCCATTCTGCTAGTTTGTGCTCTATGATGTTTTTCTCTCTTATTCATTAATAACAATTAGGATTCACTATATATTTGTGTTCTCTCCTATATTTTTGTTTTAGTGGTATCAGAGGATTCTGCTCCTTGTCATTTCTTAGAGCATGTCCCCAACAAGGTTAGGGTATAGAGAGTTGAGTCTCGAGCTAGTTTCGATTGAGGACAACTACTCTCGCCATCCCAAGCGACGTCTCATGGTAGAAGAAAAGAGAGATGACAAAGCAAGAGATCCTTTGAAGACGTTGCTCGAGGAATCCCTTGTGTGACAAAGGAACGAGATGATGGACAACTTCACTCAAATCCTTCGAAGACTATCGATGGAGGCAACTGAGGCATCTTCGACAAGCAATCATTTCGCAAGTGTGACGCCCTTCAAGGTACAAGTCAATTTTAATGTCCCCTTATTTGAAGCCCAGATAGATGCAGATGCTCTAGAAAAATGGTTGAATCTGCTAGAAGTTTATTACTCCATCCAAAAAAAAATTGACAATGAAAAGATCACCTTCGCACTCCTTAAATCCCTTCCCCATGACAAAGCTTAGTGGGAAAGTTACTTGGAGAGGCACATTGTAGATGAATCTACACCATTCAGGAGAGAACCCACTTGGGAGGCCTTTATAGATTCCCTAAAGAAGGAGTTCTACCTTGTCGAAAACTATGATGACCAATACATGAGATGGATGACTCTGCATCAGAAAAGAGATCAGACGGTGTTAGAGTACACTAACATATTCCATACCTTGTGCTCAAAGTTGGGTATTAAAGACTTTGTGTGGCACCTGGTTTTGAAGTATTGCAGTGGTCTACATAGGTACGTCCAAACAGAGATGGATTTCTTGGACATCTCCTCACAAGGTGTTTCTTATCAATATGTAGTCAAAATTGAGCAGAATTCAAGAAGCAAAGGAAGTGGGGGTTCGGGTTTGAAAATATGCCACAACATAATCATGGAAAAGGAAAGCCTAACTCATAGAACAAAGGAAAGAGAAAGGAAGGCCAACCTCAAGAGAGCCAGTCCAAGACATAGGTAAAGAAGGGTAACTAGAAGTCTAAGAAAGACACCGGAAAGTGGTGTGAGTTTCACAATAACCCTCGGCACAACATAGATGAATGTTGCTTGAAACAATCATTGGTGGTTGAGCTCAAAGAAACAGAATCAGAACCTGACTTGGAATATGATTCAAAGCACAATAAAGGGAAACAAATCATCGATGTAGAACCCACTACTACCATCACAGCCACAACAATACAACCAAAAGAACCAAAGGAGCTTGAGTAGGGGGAGCACCTCTTCCACTCGTAGATGTGGGTAAAGGGGACCTCACTACATTTCATTGTTGACAACAGGAGTCATAAGAACCTGATCTCAACCGAGGTTTTCAAGAGATTGAATATGTCAATGATACCACACCCCCAATCATACACCATCGGATGGTTGAGTCAGGGACGAGACATATGTGTCATCCAGCAGTGTCGCATGTCCTATGGCATCAAGCCCTTCAAGGATTAGGTAATGTGTGATTTTTCCCCACTTGAATTATGTGATGTTATTTATGTGGAAACGTCATGTTATCTATGAGTCTCATCCCTGCAATTTCATTGTTACTCTGGGAGGTCAGCTCTATAGGGTACTAGAGGTAGCTCTGACTACTGCCACTTCATTGATCTCAGAAAAAAAAATGCCACAAAGTAATCTCTCATACCAAAACATTTTCACTCTTCATGATCCAATCATACGGTGAACAAGAGGTCACTGTGACCACTACATCCTTGGTCCAAGACGTTTCTATCCAGTAGAAGCAGGTTGTCGAGATTGTAGAGGAGCACAAAGAGAATGAGAGTCTTCCACATGTTCAACATAGCTCTATTATCCATGGCCCATTCCAGGTGTGCTTGGGGTTCCAATCATTAGCCCCCATTGATATAGATCTTATTGTTCCATCTTCACTGACATAGTCCTCCCACACTTGTACCAAGGAAGATCATGCAGTCACATATTTTGAAAGAATCCAACACCTCTAATAGGTTCATGACATCCTTCCACAAAAAAATTACAAGTAGGACATCTACTTCAACAAGGCAAGCGACTCACCGAGGTCCAAATTCAGCAGAAGTTTCCCCATCCCCTGAGGGAACTTGATGCAATGGGGACCATTGATTCCTAAGGGAGGAGGAATGATCCAGGTGGATCTCGGTGGCCAACCACCTTTTCCACTGAATCAACATTTCGAGACTATGGTTTTGATAAACCATGATATTCACCCTTTCTATGGGGAATGGAATGTAATACCATCTTCATTTGTTAATTACAGACATCATGTAATGATTTCCTAGTGGTATTATGTACATGCGTATAGCATAGCGTTAATGTACCAGATCCCATTAGAACTTTGTAGTTAAGCATGCTTGGGCTAGAGTAGTATTGGGATGGGTGACCGTCGAGGAAGTCCTACTATTTTACATGCCTATGTCATTTTATAAACTTAGATTAATTTATCCCACATGCATCATGGGAATTGTTCTCCTCTCACTCTCTCATATATAATGAGGTGAAGGAGGCCCTTTAAGAATGCAATGGAGTGTGATGTAAATCTTGATGCAAATGAAGCATAACGAACATCTCTTTCTTTTCAGAGATAAGCTAACCCATTCTGCTAGTTTGTGTTCTACAATGTTTTTCTCTCGTATTCATTAATAAAAGTTGGGTTTCACTATATTTTTGTGTTCTCTTCTATATTTTGTTTTGTCTCGTTTCGTTCTTAGCATAATCCGTATCATACATGATGCAATCGATATATTCAATGAAACTCTCCTCCCTTTATATATTTTATAGGTGAGGGAGGCCAACACTAATAAAGTGGGCAAGGTCCACAAGCTAGCAACCTAACTAATCAATAGATAGGTCCACATGTGTAGTGATCCAACTGTAAGGTGACACATGCCAAGCTCCAAGGCAAGTACATCCATCAAGAAAGGATCCTGAGGTGCTCAACACTCACAAGAATGGTCCAACACTCCTCCAAAGGTTTCCAATGCTCTAATGCTCCCTCTTAAGACATGTGTACCTTTGGGTCCACCACACCTACATGAAAACTCCTCAAACCAAGCATCCTAAAGTTAAGCATAAGACTCCATGCAAGCAACCAAGTGTCCCCATGCTACCTAGGGCTTAATGCTATCCTCCTATATTCCCAACACTCCTCCAAAACATGCCATCCTCCCAAGAAAGAAACCAATCCCTCCATGTGTGCACCTCATGAATATTGCCAGTGTTCCATGTAGGTCTCTCACATCCTAATAAAGTGCACCACATAAGCATGAATTCAAAATGCAGCACTCTATGAGTAAGATATCTCTAATGTGTATGTCCATCAGGGTACAACCAAGGGTAGTCAACACACCAAGCACCCCACATCATAGTTGAGGCCACCCACACCACAACGCATAAGCTTATGCCCGATTGTTTGACTCATTCTTCAACCCCGAGCATAGTTGACAACTTCATTTCCTCTGGGATCCTGAATTATCCCCCCAATACCTGCCACCCTAATAAAATTTATATGTTTTTATTATATTGTGTTCTTTTAATAAGTGAATTTAGATATAAAAACTTCATGCATCTTAACATGATAAAGATGGAAAACTAGGTTAGGCAGATTGGAGGCGGTGAAACCCTAGCGCTCTGCAACCCGAGCACTCTGCAATCGTGAAACTTCTGATGCGCGCTCTGACACCAGATCTCTGTCGCTAACTTCCACGCTCTGACGGAGAACACCTCACAAGATTCCTACACACCCAAAAATGAGCTCGGGAGAGGGGGGGAAACCCCCCTTGTACAGCGATATCATCGCCAACAACAGAAACAAAATCTATGCTAAGCGCCCTGCCTTTGAGCCACCGGCGCACCTGCAGGATAATATTTTTACCCAAGAACAAGGACTCATAAAAGAAATGGAGCTAGAACCCAGTACATCTCATCCACAAGCTTCCAAAGGATGGCTACTAGGAAAGTGCATACCACAAATGGACAACCCCCCACACTATCACATCAAATCGACACAAGTAGGGGAACACACCCATTTTATGATGGATCACGCATTGATCGGAAAATTCTTGTGCCTGTGGCCGACTGAACGAGATCTCACACGCTGGATCAAGGATTGGTGGAACCCCAAAGACGATTATGAAGTCCAGCTTAGCTCCAAGGGTTTCTTTACAATAATCTTGTACAACCTCGAAGACAAGTACAGAATCTTCGACAATGGACCGTACTTCTATAATTCAGCGGGACTGTTTCTGAGGTTTTGGACAGACAGATTCAGTCCAGAGAAGGAGGACTTTACAAGCGCACTAGTCTGGATCCGTCTGTACTCCTTGCCCTAGAAATTCAGGCTGGAAGAAATACTCATGGGCATCAGAAACACTGTGGGACGATACGTCAAAGCTTCAGAATATAAAAAGGTGAGGAAGTACACCTCATATGCCCGTATCTGCATCTATATGGACATATCAAAAGCCTTGCCAGGATCTATTACGCTTGAATACCAGGACGACGACTGGAACCAGACCATCGACTACGAACACATACCCTTTCAGTGCAGGAAGTTCCACGAGCATGGCCACCTATTCAGAGACTGCTCTCTGAATGCTACAGCCACCAAGCTCAACGAAAGTAAGCAAAAGGACAGCTTTTCTAATGTCATAGGAAGATGAAAGAACCCATCAAGAAAACAGAACCAAAGCTCGACCCCAAAGATCCCCACTAAAAAATCCTATGACTCTTTGAATCAGCTGCCAGAAGAGGAGGAAATACAGAACCCCCATCAAGCAACAATGCAAGCGAAGGGAAAAATCCCTGAAGTTCCAAATACAACCCACTCAAAAGAAACAACCCATGAAACACAAACATGTACAGACAAAGATACCAACATGCTCATGGATGAAATGGATTTGGCGGATATAGACCTGGAAAAACTGGAGGAAGCCCTCAATCAAAAAGACCTGCAACATATCCTGGTAGATCAACTCTGTAAAGTTCACAAAGTGTTTACCAACTCCACAGTGGGATCTACAGCTAGACTGGGTATTTCGACAGATCCAGGATCCGAGCCCAAAAGAACAACCAAGGAAAATAAGAGAAGAGGACGCAAACCAGCCCATCAACTTATTAAAAAGGCAGGGCACCTGATGATCAATTCAGGCCAGATACAAAGATTATCAGAGGGATACCTCCACCCCCCTCCACCTTCCTCATGATGAAGACAATAACTTGGAATATCAAAGGCCTCAATGGTAGATCCAAGCAAAGGATCCTCTAAGAATGTATTAAAACTGAGAACCCGGATATCCTTCTTCTGTAGGAAACTAAATGTGCACGGCAGGAGGCTGAAAACATCTTTCCACGTAGTTGGAGAGGCGATGATTTCCTTTACCAAGATTCAGTGGGTGCATCCGGAGGACTAGCCATTCTTTGGAATCCACACACAGTCTCTCTGCATCATCCCTTCTCTACAATAGGTACTCTAATGGCTCACTTCACAGTCACAGGATCCACCAAGGAAGGAGCCATCACGAATTTCTACGGTCCGCAGTCCGCCCAATATAAGGAGAGCTTCATGAAAACCCTTCAGTATGTCAAAACTCTTTTACATATGCCACACTATATCGTTGGTGGCGACTTCAATATGATCCTAACGCTGGAGGAGAAAACAAGAGGAACAAAATGGCTAGAGCAGGACAGTGGTAAGTTCAAAACCCTAATAGAGAAATTAAATATGGTTGACATGGAAACCCGAAATGGAATCCTTATCTGGTCCAATAGAAGAACATGACACCATCATGTAGCCTGTAGATTAGATCGCTTTCTCGTGGCTTAAGGCCTCCTCGAAAGTGACCAGGCCATGGAAGAAAATATAATGCCAAAAAAAGGGTCAGACCACTGGCCTATCGCCTTCTGTCTGGACCCAAGTATCACCCCCAGGCCCAAACCCTTCCACTTTGAAAAGTTCTGGCTCACCCACCCAAACTTCCACCAATTGTCTCACACCTAGTGGGCCCAGGTGGAAATAGATCATGGCACTCATATGTATAAATTCCAACAGCGCCTCAAGAACTTGAAGCAACATTTGAAAAGATGGAATAAATCCACTTTTGGAAACATACTCCTAAGGCAAAAGGAGATCGAGAGCCAACTTGAAGAACTTCAACGAACCTTCATCTCAGGAAGCAGAACTCCAAACCTAGTGAAGGAAGAGGAGAAACTACTAGTAGAATTGGAGGTCTACAGAGAACAAGAAGAAATCCTATGGAGGAAAAAATACAGGGTTCAATGGCTTAAAGAAGGGGAGCGCAACACAAAATTATTTCACAGAGTGATGACACACCAAAGATACATCAATCGCGTTACCCAATTGGAGGACGATCAAGGTATCTCTATAAGAGATCATGACCAAGTAGCGGAGGAACTCAACTCCTTCTATAAAGATCTCCTCAAAGAGACAAATATGAACAGGGAAGAAGCAATCCAAAAAATCACCAAGCACATACACCCGTTGATCACCCCTTAGCAGAACAGAGCACTAATGAGGCCAATCACTCAGTCTGAAGTGGATACGGCAGTAAAGGAAATGCCCCTAGGAAGAGCACCAGGACTGGATGGCTTCACTACGTATTTTTTTCATCATTGCTGGGACATGATCAAGGAAGACGTCTGGCTGGCGGTCGAAGAATCAAGAACCTCTGGTCAAGTTCTCTCTGCTCTCAATGCAACATTCATCACTCTTATCCCTAAGGAGGAGCGAGCCACACACCCAAAACAGTTCAGACCAATCTCCCTCTGTAACATCATATACAAAATAATCACAAAGGTCATTGCCACTCGCCTCAAGCCGCTCCTACTGTTCATTATTTCCAATGAGCAAGATGGTTATGTAGAAGGATGAAAAATCATGGACAACGTCATTCTGGCCAATGAGGTGATCCACTCCTTGAAAGCGAGAAAAACACCAGGTATGCTTATCAAACTCGATCTCTCAAAATATTTCGATAGATTAAGCTGGAAATCCTTGCGTTCTATGCTGGAGTCCTTTGGCTTCAATAAAATCTGGGTCAATTGGGTCCTCAAGCTCACCTCCTCTGCTTTCTTTTCCATTCTCATCAACGGCACACCCTCCCATCCCTTCCATTCCACCAAGGGAATCATACAAGGTGATCCTCTATCCCCTTTCCTCTTTGTACTTATGGCAGAAGGTTTAGGTCGCTACCTCAAAGCAGTGGTTCTTGAGGGTTCCCTTAAAGGGCTACCCCTTCATGACCTCCATCCAGTGCCCTGGCATAGCCAATTTGTCGACGACACCCTTCTCATGAATACCCCCACGGTCAGAGAGGCCACCAAGCTCAAATCAATTCTCTCTGATTTCTCGGAAGCCTCAAGCATGCTTCTAAACTTGGACAAATCCAAACTCTATTTTTTCAACACGCCAGCCTCGGTTCAGATTCACCTTTCAAGACTTCTAGGCATTTCCAAAATTTCCCTCCCATCCATCTACCTAGGCATTCCCCTAACTAAAGAGCTAGCGTGATCCATTTCATGGGATAGCCTGCTCCTGTCTATAGCCAACAGGTTGAATAACTGGACCTTTAGACCTTTGAATATTTTCTCCATACTGGTCCTTCTCAAGTCAGTCCTGCAAGCTCTGCCAACCTACCTCTTTACTTCTTTGGCACCACCCATCTTGTTTATTAAGGTTGTCAGAAGCCTCCAAAGGAATTTCCTATGGAAGGGACACCAAAACAATAAAAAGTGGGCTTTAGTTGGATGGGACAAACTTTGCAAACCCAAAAATTTCAGAGGGCTGGGCATTCGGGATCCGGGAAAGCTTAACCAGGTCATGGGAGCCAAGATGTGGTGGAGGTGGCGGCAGCATCCGAAAGAACTCTGGGCACAAATTTGGAAACAAAAGTATGCCCCGAACACACAACCTAACCAATTAATCAGATTCAATGAATAGATACAAGGATCTAATATATGGAACACTGCCTGGCAAAATCACCCCCTGATCCAGGAGCATGCTTTCTGGGAAGTGAGAAATGGTGAAAGCGCACTCTTCTGGCAGGAGTCTGGCAACAGCTACCCCCTCTCAACGACCTGGAAAGCCTCAACTCTCTTAAACAATGACTACAGCCGAATATCTTCAGAATAGTTAAAGACTTTTGGATTCCAACTCACAAAAGCCAACCTTGGAGACAGTGGAAAACAAGGCGAACAGAATTACAGATCACGGATGATATCGACCTTCTACCTTGGCAGAATTGTGCACTGCATCGGAAAATTCCAATCATAGAGGGACCGGACATACTTTGATGGGGCCACTCTACAACAGGCATCTTCTCAGTCAGTGAAGCATACTACCTACAGGGAAACTACCACAACCAAGTCACCAAAAAAATCTGGAGCAAAGTCTGGCAATCAGTTCTCTAGCCCAAGGTCTCCATTTTTCTTTGGCTCACAGCTCAAAACCGTATCCTCACCTGGGATAATATTTTAAAGAAAGGCTTTATAGGTCCATCCAAATGTACCCTCTGTCAACAAAGCGAGGAAACCATGGAACATCTCCTCAACAACTACCACTACAGTCAACAGATCTGGGATTGGGGAGCCCAAGCCATGAGACGCTCCAAGCGAAATCGAGGTAGCATTAGGGACACCCTCGCTAATTGGGAGACAATCTCCTTCCAAAATCCAATTCTCCAACTCATCTGGCAGCTGCTTCTAGGCTTCACTTTATGGGCAATTTGGAAAGAGAGAAATAAGAGAATATTCCACTCAAAAGCTGCCCCTACCACCATTACATGGGAGAGGGTTAAGAAGCTAATCCATGAAACAGTCCATAGCAAATCTTGGTTCCACGTAGACCTGCAATGTGAGCCCGAGGAGGATAGAATTCTTAAAGGCTGGGACATGCAAATTCGTGTGCAAACTCAGGTGAAGACTAAAGACAGGCGAGCTAACAACCCCATGCTATGGACCCCACCCCCCTCAGGCTTCCTCAAGCTTAACTTCGATGGGGCCTCCAAGGGTAACCATGGACCAGTTGGTTTCGACACTGTCCTTCATAACCATACTGGTAAGATCATTCACCTGATGGCTGGCTTTTTGGGGGAAAATACAAACAATGTGGAGGAGCTCATAATCCTTGTCATAGGCCTCCAAGATGTTGTTCAACACCATTACCATCAGATCATCATTGAGGGAGATTCCCAAATCATAATCCAACTCATCTCCAAAATCCTACATGGTGAACTCCCTAGGCGGATCTCCCCCAGCTGGAGACTCTCAGGACTTCTAGAGGACTTTGGAGATCTCATCCACCCCAATCTCACTTTAATCCCTTCTCATGTGAAACGAGAAGAAAACAAAGTTGCGGATCACTTGGAAAATACTGGAATTTGTACTAAGTCAGAACTCATATATTGGCAAGCCCATCTCTCTGATGATACAGACCTCTCAAGGCATTGCAGAGACCTTGCAAACAGAGACTCCTTAGCCCCGGATGGGGTGACACATGGCAGTGCCTCGCCACCTGGCTCTGCATTGAGCCATAGCATAAATGTTGATGGCCACCACCCATCCTCTCCGCATTTACGATGGTAGACGACCATTACAGCCGCTATACGGAGGCAGGACTCCTCCCTCGCGCGAAGGCTCTCGCTCATACCGCACTTAGCATGACAGGGTTTATGGATAGCTAGGCGAATCCATCATTTGGCAATTTGAAACTTTGAGTGCATGGACAGAGTTGGTTCACTCTCGTTTTGAACCTCCCCATTGGTTGGGAGCTCTGGTGCGGCTCTAGTTCCTTATTGTCTTGGCTCACTTTCGTTTCACTGCATTCTCTTTGCATTTTTATCCACCACTCAGCAACAATGACCAGGAAGCGAGGTAGGCCTTGTCGTGGCTCGGCCTGGTACACCCACAAAGAGTAAAGGCAAAGGAGGAAGAACCTGGAGAACACTTTGTCGATGGTGACCTCCATTCTCCGGAAGAGGGCTCACGCTGACAAATTGGCTCTGCATGCCATTATTGCTGAGATTGGGACAAAGCGCAGTAGTCATACCATGGCAATTGACCCTGGAAGCAGTCTGGAGGGTGGCGTCACGGACGAGTTTCCAACCTGCTATGTTGAAGAAACGTCGTTCGTGGAGGAATTCGTGACCACCCCGGAACCCCAAGCCATGGCGCCAGACTTACAGGATGGTAGCATCCCTAAATATGAGACTGCAAAAGAATTCCCTGTGTGCGTCATTGAGGAGATACCGTGGACGGGTGATTACAACCCCACCAGCCACGCTGAGCAGGTAACGATCGAGGACGAGGCTCGGGACAAGGCTTGCGCCGAAGGGAATGTGAAGGAGACCAGACCAGGGATGAAGGAGGAAGCGGTCGGTGCAGAGCTGACTGAGAATGAAGCCAGAGCTTGGATGAACATGGAAGTGGGGAACAACACCTTCGACGACGCAGGTAATCATGACTTGCATGGTCCTTTCCTTCGTGCAGAGCATCTGGATCTAGTGTTCGAACTCCGAGGCCACATGGCAGACCAGAATCACAGAGCCCTTCTCATGGGATAGCGTCTGGACTTGCTCCTTGACGCATACTCCAACGCTCCAGCAAAGAGGAAATGTCCATTCTGTGCACAGCCATTCGCCATCCCAGCCAGGTCCACGTGGCAGACAGGCAAGGGTGACAGGTCACCGGGTATCTAGTTTCTCCTTTGCTAGTTTGTTTTATGTTTAATCATGTTGTTGTTACTTGTAAACTTGACCTATGGCCATCTGTCCTGGTTTTCTTCAGGCAGGACAGAGGGCAAAACAGTTTTCCAAACTATGCTAGTTTCCGGTAAAACGACAACATTTTTGGTGGCTCAGAACTATATCTCTATGTATTTTGTCAATGTTTCACTGATAACTTAATATAACAGGTTCTACCTTTTTAACTTTAAAAAAAATAATAAATAAGTGAATTTATAAATAAGATATTTACATAAATTAAATTATTTTAATATAAAAATATTAAATATATAATTGAATTAAATAATAGTATTTCTAATTAATAATTTGTTTTTAAAAATTATTTTATATGTGTGTGTGTGTGTGTTATTGAATGAATTACTATCTAAATTAACCAAAACAAATAACGATACAATGTTTATATGTGTGTGTGTGTGTGTGTGTGTGTGTGTGTGTGTGTGTGTGTGTTGTATCGTTATTTGTTTTGGTTAATTTAGATAGTAATTCATTCCATATAAAGCAAGATACCTATAAATATTTATCATTCATGCTTTAAATTTGATAGTCTGTGAAGTTATTGTAGAAATGAATATAAAATTATTTAGAAAATGGGAGAGAAGACATTGTTCACACACAAAATATGTTCTTGTATATTATTATTATTATTCAATCAACACAAGTACATATAAATACTTTAAGCTTGGCTTTAAGATAGATTGACTATATTAGTCACACAATATAGTTGTTGAGAGAATCTCTCAACCACACACCTAAATAGGATCTAAGATCTCTCATAGATCTAACAAACTCCTAAATAACAAAGCAAATCACTCACGTAGAGATAATATCTACATTACAATTGGAAAACCACAATCTTAATAATATGATGAAGAATATCACATATTAAGCACATAAGACGTGTACGATTTAATTGCTCCAACACCCTCCCTTAATGAGTACTTGTCTTGATCTCTTTCAGGTTTGGTCTTCATTAACATCCCTTAACCATTTTCAAATATTCCAGGATACTAACTCCATCAAGCTATCTTTTAACCCTCATAAAGGTGTAGCTCTTGAGTTGATGCAATGTCCCTCCTTATGGTTGTTATAAATCTTTGCTTGTTGTTGAAATATCCTAGTGTTTTTCTGGCTTAGGACTTCTGTCAAACACTTAGCTAGCATACCCAAAACCCCACTGTAATAACCCCATTTTTCGTTGTTGTTATGTTTTTAAAGTATTGGTGGTTCTGATATTTTGACAAACACTTGGGCAGCATACCCCAATGCCACTGTAAATACCTTCTTGTGGTTGTTGTAGTGTTTTTAGGTGTTCTTCTGGTTCATGGATTATGTCAAACACTTTAGTTGTAAACCAAAATCCATGGTAAAATTCCTTTGATTGATATTGTGTATTTTTTGGTTTGATTTCTTAAAGTGTTTATGGTGTAAGCATAGTTTTTTGTGTGACAAACAAAGTTTCACATAGAATGTAAACTATAACAACAAGAAGCAATTTGAAAACAACTTAATCAAGCCACTAAAATAGCACATGTAACCAAAACTAGATTTGATTTATTATATTTTTGACCCCATTTCTTGAGATGGTATAGATCTGAGAGTACAAGAGATATAGTGTTGTAGGCTACTCTTGAGGACTTAAATGACTTCTCCCAAGCAACCAACAAATAAAGAAACAACCTCTACAGGAACCACGATCCAGGACCAAGCTAACACGACCCTCCTAGCAGATAAACTCAGCCAAGCAAGGAAATAAGGTTCCCATTCAACAATAAATTTTGTTGTTGTAGAAGAAGAACTCATCCCTCACAAGCATAAATATGGCCCTGTCATTAGATAAATGCACCCCTGCAACAAAACGTGTCCCCTCTACAAGTGAAATTGGCCCTATAAATGATGAATGTGGCCTCCACAAAGAAACTCGGCCTGCACACTTGAATACTTGACCTTCCCACTAGAAACTTGGTTGCTACAAGATGAATACGACGCCCACAAGCTGAACTCGACCACTACCCAAGCAGAACGACCTCCAGAATAAGAGTTCAACCTCCACAAAAAATGATATGACATCCCAATGTGTAACAAAAGATGAATAAATCTCCTCAACAATGGAATGCAAGTGGAAGATATGAATGATTTTCCCTTCTAATGGATAGGGTGGAATCTTTCACCACCGAAACATGATCAACCAGGATGGAATCTTTCACCACTTAAACCAATCCACACAAGGGTTTCCTCCAAACCATAAAGGCTCCAAGAGCTCTCCAAATCAATATCCGAAATAATCATCAACATAATCAAAAAATGAGCTATCATCTTTCTTGTATCCTCTCTCACCTTTTTGATGACCCTTTTACCCTTTTCGATGACCCTTTTACCTTTTTACTTCACTTAAGTGATTAAAGTGACTTTATAAGGTTTTATTAACTTTATTCTTCAAGTCATTTTTTAATTAGTCAATGTCACTTTATAATGTAGCGTTTTCCTACGAATGAAATCAAATAATTAATCATTTAATCCCTTTTTTAACTGACCATGGCTTACGAGAATCACATAGTGTTGGTTGTGGAGCCTGATTATCTTCCTGATTCAGAGGTTTTTGCTTTCAGCCGTGTTTATACCCCATGAAGTATTTACACCCCAGAAGTATGTACACTCTTCCACGCGGGGGAGTGCAGAGGGGGGGTACCCCCTCTGCGGGGTTCTTGAGGGTTGAGGAGCTATCCCTGACTAGGGGTGCAGGGGCAGGCCTAGCGAGGGGGTTGAGGAAACCCCAGTGAAGAGGCCCTTGTAAAGTGTATTGTAATTTCATTGTAAATGCTGGACCGTTCATTATAGGAGTCCTGAAGATCCTTGATTAGAGATTATGTTAGGGTTTTACCCTAGAAAGGCAACCCCTCTTTTATGAGAGAAATGTATTGTGACTATGGATGATGGTGAATATTGTATTACGAGAGGAGGCTGTGAGAGAAATAAAAGGAAGTTAAAGCGGGTTTTGTTGTAGGTTGTATCCCTTCATTTCTTTGGATAATAATAAAAGGAAGGACATGGCAATTTCTAGGTTAGTGTAGCCCACCTTTGAATTGAACCAAGTAAATCTGTGTCTCTCTTGTATTGTGTGTCTTATGTGTTTTTTTTTTTCTACATTTGTTTTATTTATTGCTCCGTGATCCTATTTTCCTAACAAATGGTATTAGAGAAGAACGCTCGTTTTCCTGATAAACTTGGAATAAAGGAGAGTTTTTTTGGTTCGAGTGGGGGCAATGTGGGAAGATGGAAAGTTTAGAATTCGAGAATTTACTTGACAAAACTAACAATTATGGAAGATGCATATAGGAAGACTATTTATATCAGAAGGATCTATTCCTACCATTGAGTGGAGTATAGAATCAGTGACCATGAAGGACGAAGAATGGGAGATTCTCGAAAGAAAGGCTCTAGGAACGATCCAGCTGAGCTGAAGTAGCATCCCGGTGGCTTTCAATATTTGAAAGAAAAAGACAACGAAGGGTTTGATGGATAAATTTGGCCCAAATTAAGCTATGAAAAACTCTCATTCGAATATAAAGGAATTTATTTCAATAGAAGAGATTATTTAATATGAAGATGTCAGGTGGGTTTTTTTTCGATCATTTAAATGAATTCATTCTGGTTACTAATCAACTAAGTTAACGTAAAAGTGGACTTTTGATGATGAGGTTAGAACTCTTCTAATCTTGTTGTGCTCATTGTCAAAAAGATGGAATAGCTTGGTCATGGTTGTAAAAGAAGTAGCTTTCTGTCTCTGGTTCAAATACTTTAAAATTTGATGATGATGTTGGTGTTGTTATCCTTAGTGAGGAAATGTGATGGAAAGCATAGGTGAGACATAAGGAAATGCATTGAACATAGAGGGGGAAGACAAAGGATAGAGGGAAAGGGCTCAGGAAACTGTAGAAATTCTAAGAAGGGAAGATCCAAATCAGGACTTGGAAAGAGATAGAGTGTTGGAATTGTGGGAAGAAAGACTCTAGAAGGAAAGGTACCGAGGAAAAAGAAACAAAGAGATGGGCCAGCCGAGGGAAATCCAGGGAAACAAATGTAACAAGTGATGTGTTACAAAGATACTTTGATTCTTTACATGAATAATATTCGAGTCTTGGGTAGTAGATTGAGGAGCTTCATTTCATGCCACACCCATAGGAAACATTTTTCTAGATTATGTTCAAGGTGATTTTGCAGGCGGGAGTTCATTTGGTGATGAAAACCATGTACAAAATTGTTGGTATGGGAAATGTAAAAATAAAGCCCCAGAAATGGAAACCAATGGTTGTTGAAGAAAATTAAAACATGTTCCATAGTTAAGCAAAAATCTGATTTCAGCAGGCGGTTGGCAAGTGAAGGGTTGTATATCATATTTATAGATAAGGCATTGGAAGGTCATCAAAGGATCATTGGTGATGAGAAGGTGATGGGTACATTGTATCTATGTCTTGGTAACACTGACTCTTCTATATCTTTAGATTCTACATGAGTGGATACGACACTATGGAATCATGGGCAGGACACATGAGTGAGAAGGGTATCATGGAATCCTTCACAAAAGAAATTTGTGAGTCTTAAACAAATTGATTTGGACTTGAGAGCATTATGTTTATGGAAAACAAAAGAGATTGATTTCTCGAGTTGGAAAAGAAAAAGAAGAATGAAAGGTTAAGAGCTTGTGCATACATTTCATGTATCCTCTCTTGGTGGCTCTCCTTAATTGCTTATGTTACTTTTATTGATGATGCAACTAGAAAAACTTGGGTTTATTATATTCGACAAAATGCGTTTTTGATACTTTTTAAAAATGGAAAGCTTTAGTTGAGGGCTGAAGTTAAAGAAAAAGTTTGAAGTGTCTCGGATCATATAATGGAGGTGAATATTGCGACAAGGAGTTTGATGATTGTTCATACCATGGGATTAGTGGAGAGCGAGCAGTTCCATGAACACCACAAGAAAATGGTGTGTGTCGGAAAGGATGAGCGGGATAATCATGAAGTACAAGAGGTATGAGATTGCATGTTGGTTTGCCACTACAGGTTTTGAAGCGGATGTTGTAAGATACTATTGTTTACTTAATAAATAGGGGACCTTCAAGCTCTTTAGATGATAGAATTCCAGGAGGAGGAATGGACGGAAAAAAAAGGTAAACTATTCTTTTTTGAAAACTTTCGGTTGTGAAGCATTTGTCCATGTGAAAAAGAAAATAGAACAAAGCTTGAGGCAAAATCCAAAGTGTACCTTTGTGGATATGGTGTGTTAATGATTTGGTTATCTCTTATGGGATTATGAAAATAACAAAATCATTAGAATTAGAATAATAATATTCAATGAAAAGGTCATCTAAAAAGATGGAGTTAAAGGAAAGCGAAACGAGGAAAAACAAAGAATACAGGTGCTTGATGAGATCAGAAAAGGAATTCAAAATGAACACGAAAGTCAAAATGTACAATAGCGGGGAGCAACAAATTTACCTCAAACACACGCAAGTGTTGTTAGAAGATCTACCGGGTTAAGTATACCCCCTGAGCAGTACTCCTTCATTATATTATTTATTGTTGGTGTTAGGGTGAACCCAGAATGTTATGAAGAGGCAATCTGGTAGACACCAAAGAAGTGGGAGTAAAGGGCATGAAAGGGGAAATGGATTCCTTGGAAAATAACCAGGACTTGGGACTTGGATTCCGGTTCTTACTGTGGGAAAAAAGAGCATTTCATAACAAATGGGTTTACAAAGTTGAAGGAAGAAGATGGGAGGAAAAGTGGTACAAGGCTAGACTTGTTGTAAAGGAGTTTACACAAAATTATAGGTGATGAAATATTTTCTCTGTTGTTAAAATGACTTCAATTGGGACTATTTTAAGTCTTGTGGCGATAGAAGATTTACATCTTGAGCAGTTAGATGTAAAACATCTTTATCCATAGGGATTTGGAGGAAGATATTTATATCACGGCGACCATGGTATGAGGTCAAAGGAAGGAGAATTTGGTATGCAGGGTTGAAGAAGAAGAGATTGCATGGCCTAAAGCAAGCTCAAAGGCGGTGGTATTTGAAGTTTAACGGGTTTATGTGAGCGGGGTTATAGTAGATGTCATTTTGATCACTGGATTTATTTTAAAAACTAGAAAATGGAGGCTTTATTATCTTGCTATTGTATGTAGATGACATGCTTGTTAGGGACTAATATGCAGGATATAAATGTACTCCAAGAGAAATTAACCAATTCATTTGCGATGAAGGATTTGGGTGTTGCAAGAAAATCCTTGGTATGAGAATTTTCTTTGCAGTACCCAAATCCTTAATCGCAAATTGACATTGTCTTTAGGTGAGTACATAGAGAAGGTGTTTGGAGAGGTTTAGAATCGCGAGAATGCAAAGCCAGTTAGTACACGCTGGCCAGCCATTTCAAATTAACTAAGGAAATCTTGTCCCAAGACATAGAAGGAGATAGAATACATGTCCATGGTCCCTTGTTAATGGCCCAGGTTAAGCTTGATGTATGCAATGGTTTACTCAAGAACCAGAGATATTGCATGCAGTGGGAGTTGTGGCGGAGTATGAACAATCTAGGTAAAAAGAACATTGGGAGGCAATAAAATTGATTCAATTGTTATTTGAGAAGTACTACTACACATACATTATGTTTGGAGGTTGGAACACTTTTCTGAGGGATATGTTGATTGAGATATGGCGAGTGATAAAAGAGCGGCGGGAGAGCATACCCACAGGGGTATGTTTACTATAGGTGGAATAGCGGTAAGTTGGATTTCAAAACTAAAAAAGGTTGTTGCACTTTCAACAACGGAGGCAAAGTATGTTGCTGCTCTGACTAGTAAAGAAATGATTTGGTTACACAAAAGGTTTTATGGAGAATTGGGAAAGAAGCAAGATAACAGTAGGTTGTACTACTTGTGGCGGTCAGTCACCATTCACCTTGCAAAGAACTCGATAACTTCCATTTGAAGACTAACATATCTGAGTTGAATTTACCGCTATACGATCTGCCTTGGAAGAATGACAATTGAAGGCTGAAAAGATACACACTAGCGATCCTAGCGGTACATGTTAACAAAAGGGAGTAACGAGGGCAGAGTTCACTTTCGGTTCGAGTTGGCTTTCAAGAATGAAGATGAAGATGAAAATTTGCCAGGTCCAAGAAAGGTCAGAGTCCAGCATATATACAACGGTGATTGGAGTTGTTGAGGTCGGTCTCAGTGGGATATTGTTGGTTGTGGGCCTAATTATCTTCACGATTGAGAGGTCTTTGCTGACCATGTTTATACCCCATGAAGTATTTACACCCAAAAGTATGTACACTCTCCACACGAGGGAGTGCAGAGAAGGGTTACCCCCTCTACTTGAGTCGAGGGTCTATGCAGGCTACAGAAGTCACGAGGCAGCCCGAGACCCCAGTGGCCGGGGTGGCGTCCTACAATGGGGATTCAAAGAGTGAAGCCAGAAGCAAAATTTCCTTGTAAGGGTATATTGTAATTTCATTGTAAATCACGACCATTCATTATATAAGATTAGCATATCGCGATAGAGATTATGTTAGGGTTTTCCCTAGAGGCAACCCTCTTTTATGAGGGAAATGTATTGCGACTATGGATGATGGTGAATATTGTGCTCTGAGAGAGGAGACTATGAAAAAAGAAGAGGAAGTTACAACGAGGTTTTCTATAGGTTGTATCCTTCATTTTCTTTGGATAATAATAAAGGAAGGGACGGGAAATTTCTCTAGTGGTGGCCCCTTGGGTGAACCAAGTATTTGCTGGATAATAATAAAGGAAGGACCTGGCAATTTCTCTAGTGGACGTAGCCCACACTGGGTGAACCACGTAAATCTGTGTCTCTCTTGTATTGTGTGTCTTCTGTGTTTTGTTTCTACATTTGTTTTATTTTATTGCTCCATGGTCCTGTTTTTCTAACACATAGACCACTAAGTCGTCCTCCTAGAATGGTCATTTGGAAGGGGATATTACATTTGAATTCCCGAGTTCCCCCCTAAACTCTTGTATCACAGATCTCTTGAAGTCAACTAATGGACAACAAATTACACACCTATCGCATAACCTCATTAATATACCACTCACATGTCTTCAACAACTAATGAGGTATCGTTCCCTATATGCACAACTCCCAAACTAACTGGAAAACCATTCATATTGAGCTTTTACATGTACTTGATCCCTTCTAGCTTTGCAAATACAATTTCTTCAGACCAAAAAATCAATTCAAATTTGACTACAAAGACTAAACAATTGGCCATCCTATGGACATACTTCCATCTACCAAGACACTTAGGAACCCAACCATGGTGCTCGCTATTTCTCTAGAAAATTATTCTAATTACTGAATGTATCTCAGACAATCTTACACTATGACCTCTTTCATATGATTTTGAGATTCATCATAATTTATTTTACAAACCAACAATAATACTAATATATTTAAAATAACTAACAAAATCCCTTCTCTTAAAAATTCATATAACTATTTTCTCTATTCTTAAAATAAAGGTTCATCCAAAAACTTAAGCCATGACTTCATGCCCACATGTTGCACCTTTCCCCACATGCATATCTATTTCGCCATCCCAAATGAGTTGATGTCCATCACAACTCCGTCTAGTGAATGAACATTTTGGGGTGTCCATTGCTAATACCATAAGGTTGTATAAAAAAATATTTGTACAAGAAACTAATTGTAATATAGGAGGTTAAGTAAGGATATTTTCTATCTATTTTTTGTATTTATATTAATAAATTAGAAGTATTTTTGGAGAAAACAAGTTAGGTTGACACTATTTTTTTTGGTAAGTTAACTTCTATATATTACCTGCTATGAAAATAGGAATTGTACATGCAGTTTGCTCGAGTCTAAGTTGTCATGAGAGGAAACCAACTTGTATATTGAGCAGCCACAATGTATCCTTCTGAGGCCCTCAGATTTGAATGTTTGAACCTGGTGAGAGAGAGAAGTCCAAGAACCTGGTGAGGATAAAATCCTACAGATTTTCCATCCTTATCAAACCACTTGACTTTACACCCCCAAACAATGGTTGTCTCCTCACTGTGATGCTTGTTGTGCTCTGTTGGATGCTAAACCGGATAGTCTGTCCCTTTCCTTTTCATTTCTCTGCCTATGGATTCTGAGCCTAAAGAGCTCTGGCCAATCCATCTGCGGTATCTGTTGCCTCTATGTGAATGAGCATGCTCCTGACGACGCGACATATTTTTTCCAAGAGGATTTAGTTGCACAGAGTATTGAAACATTGTCTTACAAGGCCAAATCCAAAAATAACATACACCATTACGAACTCAAGGAGGCGTTGCTTAAAATTGACATGTTAGACACCACATGAAGGTCCTTTCAATTGTGCACATCTTCGATAAATTAGTTATTTCCTCCTTAACTCCTTTGCTCCAGAACTTGGGAATGAGATATCTCTCGTGTGTGGAGTGAAAGCAATGTCATCTCCGCTAATATTCCTAGAGACTCGAGCTGCCAAATGGATTAGTCTCTCATCCCCCATTTATTTCTCATGCTAGATGGATGACACCCCATCCAGGGCGGGTTGACATTATTTTAACTAGAATAGTAATCATTATTATAAGATTTTGAATGAATTTTTTTTACAAATATTTTGAAGTTGATTTTCATCACAAGTTCATTTGATGGAGGTTGGAAAACTCATTTTAGACTTTTGAACAAGTGTAAAAAATATATTTTTTGTGATGAGAAAAAAAATCGTCTTTCACGCTCTTGATTTTATATATTTTGAAAATTCTAGGTTGTAGCATTTTTAAAGAAATTTGCAGAAAATTTGAACAAATTCAAAAGTACTTTATAATTAATAATCTTAAAATTAGAAACAACAATTCTTATCTAACCCTTCTCTTGGATGTTGGGCTTCCACTGTGATGTCCCTTTCCAAGTGATAACTCTAGGTGGATGATGTAGTAGCCTTACAGACTCCTGTAGGGCTATAGATAACAAAGAAAAAGGGGTCAAGGTGGTTATTTGATGTCACTTAGGCCTAAAATGTTATATTTCTAAAGTGAAATTAGGAAAAAGGGAAAAAGGGTTATAAAGTGACATTGTGACTAATAATCAATTAAACATTAGAAAGTTCACTTTAATCTTTTAAGTTAAAAGGGTCACGAAAAGGTTAAAGGGTAAGAAAAGGGTCAACAAGGAAATAAAAGAGGAAAGAGAGTGCCCTATCTCTTTATGCATTGTTATTTTCTAAAAACGAATTTGAGAGAGCTCTTGTGGATTTGACTCTTTGGATGAAAAACCCTAGAGAAAGAGATTGGGATTGGGTTCGGTGGTGAAACTATCCACCCTAGTCGGTCGTAGAGGAGGAATCATTCAAATTTCTTCATTGTGCTTTAGTGTGGCTGAGTTTTTCATCTTTGGTAGTTGAGTTTTCATTCATAGGGGTTGATTTTTCTAGAAGAAGGCAAGTAGTGTTTGATGGTTGTGTTTTTTGGTGTGTGTATTGCGTTTTATTAAGAGTAGGGGTTGTGTCACTCCGTTGGAGGCCGAATCCTCGTACTTGGGGATTGTAATTTATTTGTGGGTCGATTTCTTTACCTTGTGGACTAAGTTACATCAGTTTGAGGTCGATTTCTCATCTTGTTGGATGCATTATTAGTGAAAGGGGTTGAGTTTAAGTGTGTTGGGTGAGTTATTGGCAGTAAGGGTTGAGTTGGAGTGTGTTGGCCAAATTTAATACTTGTTGGGCCATTTTATACTTGTTAGGGTGATTTTACATTTGATGGGGTCGATTTTATACTTGTTGGGGCGATTTTACACTTGTTGGGATCGATTTTATACTTTCTAGGGAGATTTTCTACTTGTTGGGGTCGATTCCTACCTGCTAGGGGCGAAATACATCTTTGTTGAGCCGAGTTTAGTGGTAGTGGGGCCGATTTATATCACAGTGAGTTGAGTATTCACTGGACAATCAAGTTATGGTTGTAAAGGACCCATTTAGTAGCAGAAGAGTGGGTTTTCTAGCTGTTATTACAACTTCAACCTTACCTTCATCACCAACCAATGATTGTCATCTATTATCGACACTTATCAAGACAACTTGTGAGTTATTTTGTTGATGTATCAGTCTAGAATTAATGGTTAAATAAGCAATCAAATTAGTTCTATCTCTTGTTGTTTAATTGAGTATTTGCATTTCTAGTTTGTTGTCATATATATTGTGTGTCAAATATATTTCAAAGGGGCTGCGAATTTGTTTATTTATACTTCTACACCTGAAAATATCTAACAACATTATACAACAAAGTGTTTGACGAAATGTCTACACTACTAAACTAAGTAAAAACCCAAGAGAATTTAGTGGGGATTTTACAGTGGTATCAGAGCTGGTCTTCTTGCCAGCCTAAGGGGAAAATCAGTGAGGATTTATTTCATATTGCTTCCACTAAACTTCAGCGGTGATAACTTGCACTTATACTTTCAGTTGCAATAGTAGAGAGGATAAGTTCTGATCGGATATGGAGGACAATGCGAGGAATCTTCATAATATTCTTGCACATGGGCAACAATAGTTGATGCAGGGTATGGAAATCCATTAAAACAATGCAGGGAATAATGGAGCTATTGGTTCAAAGGGGTAGCAAATAGGACAAAAAAGACAGGACAAGGAGTTTGCAGATTGTTTGAGGGAGTATCAGTAGATTGGTGCGGAATTTCACGCAGCCATGTGTCATAAAAGGATTTTTGCACCATCAAACATCCTAAGTGGTATGAACCCCAAGTATCAGTGGACAAGAAGGTGAAGGTGCCAAGGAAAATGTAGATAGTTTCTAAAGATTTTGATGCTTATAAAAGGAGGAAAATGTTGACTCTTCGTATGTTTCTTCTCTTATAAATGAGCACATGGATGCTCATGAGGCCTGAGAACTTGAGACCACAAAGGAGATTGGGAAGACTAAGAAGAAGATAGCACTAATACAATTTCATTCCAGTAGAATGACACTGTGATTTGGGATGAAGAAGAACCAATTAATGGCATTATGATTTGGGATGAAGAAGAAGAAAATGTTGTTGATGGTATGGGGGACACAAGTCTCGTTGATGTTAACTTAGAGACCATATTTGATAAGCCTCTTGGAGGGAATAGTTTCCTTGATGAAGTGGTGTTTGATCATGGCATTATCCCACCTTTCGGAGATTGCATGGTATCATCTAGTGAGCCAATTGGTTTTGATGAGGATAGTGTTCTTACAATGGACAACAAAAGATAAAATCAATGGTGGGGCAGCCCATGCCACTATGATGAATATGAAGAAAGGCCTTCAACAATGCAGGACTTTAAGGACTAGTTATTGGTCTCATAGGAGAAGATTGTGTGGGTATTAACAAGGGCTGATGATACTCAGATATACATAGAAGATATTATTGGGCAGGATTAGATTGAGGAAAGGCAATGGGGAGTTTCAAATGGGATCACTAGTACTTAATTGCAGCCAATCAGAGAAGCATTATAAAGGATGAAATTAGATTACTTACAGTTGTTCATGGATAGGGATCTTTCTCTCAAGATCGTTGAAGACAAGGAAAGGGAGGTTGAGGAGATTTGTTACTAGTTGAGTTTGGCACGCTCTTCATCACTGAAAACATAAAATCAATCATCTTTGGAAGTCGTGGCACATGAGGGCATGAGTGACACTCATGGTTTGAGGGAGTATCCTCTTGTGATGATTTTGTACAAGGAGCATTCAGAGTTGTAGGTACTTGAGGAGAGTCGTGACTCAGAGGGTTTTGATTATGCTCATGTTTTGCATGGTGAAGATCATGAGCCATTTCTTTTGGAGATTCCATTAAAGTCTCAAGGCTTAGATGAGGAGGAGATAACTGAGCACATTCCTTGTGGACCATCCAACAAGCAAGTATATGCATCCATGGACTGGGTGGACATGTATATGATAGATATGGACACACTCTTGGATAGAGGTTCGGTTGACATTAGTAGAGCATTGGATACAGTAGCGCATATAGGATAACAGATGGTATAGGAGGATACTATGGTGTGCAACAATATACAGGGGTATACACTGGCAACCGATGGTGTACATTGGATTTTCGGAGCATTTCCTCCAGGGAGACCTCCTAACAGAGACCTTGAGCATATCCTTGAGTTTTGTTTACCCAAGATCGGTGAGGGGGCATGTGAGATTCAAAGAGTAGTATATCCCTCGATGATCGATCTTCACCTGGGATATCATCAGATGAGAGATAGGGAGCAAGATACTCATAGGTCTACTTCATGACTTCATTAAGAGTTCTTGTTCATGCCCTTGGGGTTAACGAACACAATAGTCACTTTCCAGTCTTGAAGGAAGTGGAAGAGGCATATGTTGTTGTTATTTGATGCCCTCATGGTATACAATAGGACATGAGAGGATCATAGGATCATGTTGGATGAGATAGGGGGCATTGTGGCCATGACATAGGTCTTTCATTTGGACCATTTGATTAGTGCGCAAAGTGCACATGAGGAGATGTAGACTATGTTGGATAGGTTCAAAGAGATTTCAGCATGCATTGGGAGTGGTGTAATTCCAATTTAGTGGTGGGATCCTGGCATTCATCAGAGTGATAGACTCCTTTAGATGATGAGGATGATCGACAGGGTCATGTCAGTGATTGGTCTGCGTCATTGTGGGGATGTTGTGAGAGTAGTTGTTGAGCTTTGTTCTATATGGCGAGGTAGATTTTCCCTCACAATACCCAAGATTGATTCATCTATGGGTTTCCAGACTTTGACTTCACTGAGATGCCTTGGCGAGACATGATCTAGGATAGTGAGTTCATTCCTTTTAGGAATTTTAGCTTGGGGGTATAAGAGAGGAGAGCGCAGTTCAAGCATGGTGATTAGATGGTCATGATCATAGGGTTGCAGCATCAACATGATGGTTCCTCGCGGAGATTAGTTTGGGACGTTGGGATTACAGTGTTTGACCACTCGGTAGTTAATACAGATGAGATGGCCAATCTTCACTTTTCATAGTTTAATCCTAGGGTGCATAGGATTGGTTGCTTGGAGGAGTGGTCTTTTGAGGAGTCGACCAAATTTCTACAACTTAGGATTGCTTATCTTATCATGGGAAATAGGTGGGTTCTTTTGTTAGCACCCTGCAAATCAGTGATATGGGTAGAGGGTGCTTCACATCTTATAGGCTAGTTTGGGACCCTGATGACTTTACCACTTACAAAAAAATCCAAGAGAGGTTTGCATGGAGGGACTTTGCGAACATTGTGTTGGGACATATGGGGGAGTGTACGACTTGTTAGTAGAGCAAGTCAGGGCACACTCATCCAACAAGGTTGATGTAGTCGTTGGGGCCACGAGTTACCACTTCCACAAAGTTACCGCCACTAGATGAGAGGGGACAAATGACACTGACTCCCAAGGAGGTTTTGGATGTATGGGAGAGGAGATTAAGGAGCAAAGTGATTAGGGAGTATCATACCAGGTGGAGAGATTGGTCGGTAGGGGATGCCACATGGGAGAGTGAGCGGATTTTTCAGCATCCTGGTTTGTGGTTGCTTGAGGGAAAGAAATCTTGAGAAGGGAGGATTGTGATGTCCCTTTCCAAGTGATCACTCCAGGTGGATGATGTAGTAGCCTTATAGAATCCCGTAGGATATATACAAAAAATAAAAGGGGGTCAATGTGGTTATCTGATGTCACTTAGGCCTAAAATGTTATATTTCTAAAGTGACATTAAGAAAAAGGGAAAAAGGGTTATAAAGTGACATTGTGACTAATAGTCAATTAAACATTAGAAAGGTCACTTTAGTCTTTTAAGTTAAAAGGGTCACAAAAAGGTAAAAGGGTTAGAAAATGGTCAACGAGGAAATAAAAGAGAAATGAGGGCGCCCTATCTCATTATGCATTGTTATTTTCTAAAAACGAACTTGAGAGAGCTCTTCTGGCTTTGACTCTTGGGACGAAAAACCCTAGAGAAGGAGATTGGGATTGCGTTCGGTGGTGAAATTATCCACATTAGTTGATTGTAGAGGAGGAATCATTATGATTTCTTCATTGTGCTTTAGTGTGGCTAAGTTTTACATCTTTGGCAGTTGGGTTTTCATTCATAGGGGTCGATTTTTCTCAAAGAAGGCAAGTAGGGTTTGGTCGTTGTGTTTTTTGGTTTGTGTGTTGTGTTTTATTAAGAGTGGGGTATGTGTCACTCCTTTGGAGGCCAAATCCTCTCACTTGGGGGATGTGTTTTTTTGTGGGCCAATTTCTTTACCTTGTGGGTCAAGTTACAATAGTTAGAGGCCGAGTTCTCATCTTGTTGGACAAGTTGATAGTTAAAGGGGCCGAGTTTAAGTGTTTTGGGTATGTTATTGGCAACACAGGCCAAGTTGGAATGTGTTGGGTGAATTGTATACTTGTTGGGCTGATTTTATACTTGTTGGGGTCGATTTTATACTTGCTAGGGGGGGTTTACACTTGTCGAGGTCGATTTTATACTTGTTGGGGTGATTTTATACTTGTTGGGGCCGGTTTCTACCTGTTGGGGGTGAAATACATCTCTGTTGAGCCAATTTTAATGGTAGTGGGGCCGATTTATATCACAACGAGCTGGGTATTCACTGGACAACCAAGTTCTAGGTGTAAAGGACCTATTTAGCAACAACAAAGTGGATTTTCTAGATGTTGTTATAGCTTCAACCTTACCTTCATCACCAACCAATGATTGTCATCTATTACTAAAACTTATGAAGACAATTTGTGAGTTATTTTGTTGATGTATCAGTCCATAATTAATGGTTAAATAAGCAATCATATTTTTTCTATCTATTGTTGTTTAATTGGGTATTTGCATTTCGTTTGTAAAATATATTTCAAAGGGGTTGCAAAATTGTTTGTTTAAACTTCTACACCAGAAAACATCTAACAACATTATACAACAGAGTGTTTGACGAAATGTCTACACTACTAAACTGAGTAAAAACCCAAAAAATTTAGTAGGGATTTTGTCATCCTAGAGATTTTCCATCCTTATTAAACCACTCGACTTTACACTCTTAAACAATGGTTGTCTCCTCGTTGTGATGCTTGTTGTGTTATACTGGATGCTGAACTAGATAGTCTGTCCTTTTCCTTTTCCTGTCACTGCCTGTGAATTCTTAGCCTGCAGAGATCTGGCCCATCTGTCTGCAATATCCACTACCTTTGTGTGAACAAGCATGCTCATGATGACGTGACATATTTTTGCAAAGAGGAGTTAGTTGCACAGAGTATTGAAACATTGTCTTGCAAGGCCAAAACCAAAAATAACATACACTATGACGAACCTGGGGAGACATGCCTCGAAATTGACATTCTAGACACCACGCGAAGGTCCTTTCAATTATGCACAACCTGAATAAATTAGTTATTTCCTCCTTAATTCGAATGTACCATGGATAAGTTTCCATGGTGTCATCGGATCAATGCGTCGACTCTTCGTATGTCCTAAAAAATGTGCATAAAGATGGTGGAGAACTAAAATATGTCCTAAAAAATGTGCATAAAGATGGTGGATTCATCAAAGTAGGAGGAGTATATGCATGAGTCAACTCATGGAGAACTAAAATATGTCCTAAAAAATGTGCATAAAGATGGTGGAGGTCTGGTCAAATGTGGCACTGGATTATAATTAATTTTGTCTTTAAACGTAAGAATTTAATTCTTATTGTTAATTATAAATGTGTTAATTTCCCTTTCATTATGTTCTTACAAAGAATTTTATAAGAAGATGATGGTGTGGCTTTGGATGATGTCTACACTTTGATCACATATCAATATTTAATTAATTCAATTTCGATAAAGATTTTTAATTTTATGTCTACTTTTTTAGCTACGATTATTTTTTCCCTATGGTAGCAATAGACTACATTTTTATGGGGAGAACATATATTACTATGTACATTAAAATTCACATTTCTCATAGTGTGCCAGTACAACACTTGTTATATGGAGAAAAGTGAAAATTGTATATCAATTACTGTGAATTTATAGATGTATTTTTCTTTGTTCTATATATTCATGTGTATAAAAATATATTTATTGCCTAAGGAAAATGATAATGAATATACTATTTAATAAATCATTAAATAGTTAAGTGACACAAAAGAGAAGAAAAAATTGTAAAGTCAAAAGTGATCCAAAAATGATGGAAAAGTGATGCAAAATGATACACATGATGCAAAAAATGACACAAAAATGATGAAAACAATGCAATAAAAGACTAAAAAAGGATTAAAAACATGCAAATATGATGCAAATTCGATGTAAATACAATGCTATAAGTGAAAAAAATGATGCAAAATCAACACAAAAATGATGCACGAATTGAAAAATTGATGCAAATATGATGCAAGGAAAAAGATATGCAAATTTGATGAAAAAATAGACATGACATCCAATGAAACAATGTTACAGGTATGAAATAACTGAGAGGG
>SNQJ01S0035004.1:23714-37288 GCA_010110895.2 Picea sitchensis
TTGTGGTTTACCCCTAGCCATAGAGAGATTTTCCTCATAACACTATTAATCAAAGATTTCACCAGTACCTCCCAACCAATGCTAGGGGTACTCTTCTTCCCCCTTAGCCCCCCAAGCTGCAAAGGGGTCACACACATAATTTCAGATCAGTATCTAGCTCAAGCTTGTCCTCGCAAGGAGAGGTTTCCAGTGCCTACACAAGACTTGCAACCCAACTCACACAAGTAAACTAGTCACAAAATTTTTGACAACATTTCATTCATCCAACAATCGGGTCCCTTACTCCTTCCTTACCATTCTTTTTATAAGAATTTTCACCTTGACACTTGTCATTTCATGCATAATTAGATAAATTTTAATAATTAATTTAGAGATTATTCACCCTCAACATATGTCACTCTTCCCTCAAGTTGCACATGTTTTATTTATTTTTAATTAAATAAATTTTGAATTTTTCCTCACCTCCACAATCAGTTCCTAGATTTTCTCCTAGTTGTCCCTTAGTTCCCCATTTTCACTTTTATTGTGTCTCCTAACTAATTTACAGTTGGACTTTGATTAAGAATCTTCTCTTAGTTAGGATTTAGAGTCTATCCTGACTTAGGACTCCAACTCTAAGTTGACACCACATTTCCTTATGAAATAATTTCTTTTAATGAAAAAATTCTTTTATTAATTTCATGCACACAATGTGCACATGTCTTTAGTTTTTATTCTTATTCTCTCTTACTAGTTTTCATTAGTCTAAATTTCCCTTAACTCATTATTATAAGCTTTATTTAGGCATGAGCATTTAGACTCAGATTTTATCATAATTACAATTTACAAATTACTATAAAATTATATTCTCGTTTCTAACAAAATCTAAGTATTCATTTTGTCTTGTAAAGTCTTCTAAATTTTAATCAGTTTCTCTTGACGTTTTCTTTTCTTTATTGGTATTTATATTAACATGCGACATGCCCTTCAAGACACACCGACGTGCTCCAAGGGTTCCACTCGCCATTCTGACTTAGTTTGGAAGTTGTCTGATGCTGGGAGTCAATACTCCACTTCTCGACCTTGTGTGAGACTAAGGGATTACTGAGGAATAATGAATCCAACTTATTGCGTGCCCCTCAGAAATCCTCATGAGCGACTGTCTCAGTTTTCCCTCATGACATCATGAACATCTTAGGAACAAGGTAGTCGTTAACCTTTAGTTCAAGTCACGTCGAGAGTGCTAATAAGCTGTGACAGGGATGCTGCCACACCTCTTCCTCATCTATCTGATATCCGTGTATGACCCCTTTACTCCATATGTGATTCGGATTAGCAAGCATCACCATGCTTGCATCCACTGAGAAAATAATATTAATAAATCTTATACATGAAATCCATAACTAAAATCATCATCATAGCACATGCCTAATAAAATCAAGTACTCATATTGAAAGTTAATAGTCCACTCCCTGACTCAATCTGGAGTCCAAGGTGTATTGTCGATGCCATCATCATCCTCATCGCATCATGTTTCCTGCACACTTTTTAAAACCTCATCATAATACCTGTCAATGCTATACATCAATATAAGTAACATATCAAAATTTCAACATTTAATTTTAGGATAAAATTTATCATAAACCAAATAAGATAATCATAAAGTACCATGTTTAGCCGGATCACTTGCACACAAGTGTCCTCAAAGAATAATTTGTGTTATGAAAATGTGGTTAGTGAAAATTGGATGTTACAAAAAAGGTGAAAGTGGTGAACTCGCATGTTGAATATTTATCTATGTTTGTATATGCTTGAGTGCATGGATTGAGTGCATTATAAGGTTGCCTGGTATGAAGACTGATATTAAGACCAAATAGATATGAATGTGTGATATTAAATGTGCAAGTGAAGCACATGTATGATGTATGAGTATATGTATAGTAAAGGCATGATGTGACTACCTGAATTAGTGAAATGTAAGGCGAGAATTGCACTTGCCAGGATAGAATAAATACCATGGATGCATGGATGACTCTATTTTTAAGAGTCATGACTATTTGTTTTCGAATAATAGCTTGAGGGGGATATGTGCCATCTCCTCAAGAAAAAATAGTATAAATTGATGAAAGAATAAATGAGTAGTAATGCTCTGTTGTCATGATAAAATACAACATGATTATGCTTTTAAAGACTACATGCAAATGATTGTGAACAATCATGAAAATAATAATTTTCAATAAATACAGAAATGAAACTATAAAGTGTGCCTATGGTGGACACACACCACATGCTAAAGAATGTGATTAAAGCACAATGTGAATGCAAATTAATGGAATAAATGTGCATATGTGAATGCACAATCTGAATGCAAATTAGAAATGCATGCTGATAATTCCTTATGAAATATTGGATAAGAATCTGAAATGACAAAGTTGAGGCTGACTCAAGGTTTAGGTCATCTCATATAGCGATGGATATGCAATAAGGAAGTTTCATGTTGAAGAAGTCCGCTATGGAGGAACTGTGTAAAAAATCTTTCAGGAGAATAGAGTTACAATCTTAATGACTATTGAGAATTGGGCAGTGGGATAAATTCTATCTATATAAGAATCTTGGATTACATTCTAAAACATAATGAAAGAATGGAAGACTAAAAAATGAATATTGACCATTCCGATGTCTACATGTTAATGTGCAGAAAGAACAGGTTCAGAATTTATTGTGAATAAAAAGCTTGTTGTTGTAGCATGATGATTTATGCAAGAAGGTTAAGGTGAAACTAACCAAGACTACTCAAGGAAAAAAGTAGGAAGATCCCAACATGGATTAGATTGCAGAAGCAAAGAAGTAGAAAAGATGGACATTTCTCTCACTTTAAAAACTATGATGTATGAGGCAGAGTTGTGTAATTTAAAAGTACAACTGGAAAATAAATTTATAAATAGGTTTATATGAATAGGTTTACTTGATCCATGTTAAGTAAAGGTAGTGAGGCCTTGGGAATAGTTCATTTAAGCTGAAAAGTCTAGATCGTGTAGAAGGAGTTGGAAAAAGGGAAGAGTCCCTTAACTCATTTTCTTCTTTTTTATTGCATTTCTCTGGGATGAGAAACTAATATGCTGATTGTAATACCCCAAGGCTAAGCCCCTGCTGAATTGTAATAATGTTTAATGAAGTTTATAGGCTGGTGAGCCAAGTATTTATAAGCTGGAAGACTTATGTGTTTATTAGGCTAGAGAGCCTAGACGCAAATGCCAGTGAACGTACTTTTGTATATGTAATTATGCAAATTATTAATAAAATACTTCGTTGCATGTAGACCAACCACAAATAAAGAGTTATGGGGGACTAAGCTCCACTAGGAAGGGAAAGGGAAAGGGGGTTGAGAGGCTAGGAAAAAGGGGCCAAGCTTGAGGGCTTAAACCAAGGGGATATTATAATGTATTTCCTAAGTTACTAAAGTTTGGGAAATAAACCCAGTTATCCTAAGTTCCTTTGGGGGAGAGGAACGAAATTCCGAGTAGAGAGGAACAAGCTCCTGGAGATTCAAGTGTCATCCAGGACACATGCAAATTTATGTGGGGGAATTCCATCATTTTGGGGGTTCGCTCTCACCATTCTCGCCATTCTGACATTCTTGCCATCTTTCCTCAAGAGTTCACTCACGATTATGACCATCCTTCACACCCATTCCCTCACGCACTGAGAAATCACGCAGTTAGTCTATTTCTACCATTGTTGAACCCTCTTCTATCGTGAACCTTTGTAATTGCTGAGTCGTCCCTTGCTTTACCCAATTTTACTATTGTGGCTACTTGGTTGATTTAAGAGTTGAACAAAAGAAGCAGGTTGCCAGGCTTATGGTTTGAAGAGGTGGTTTGTCAGCCCCATGGGTTGAAGAAGCAGGTTGTCAGGCCTGTGAGTAACTCTCTCCAGGTGAGAGATATTGTTGGGGAAGTGATTTCTCTTGGAGGGAGTCCAACAACAGTTACAAAGCTCTAAGAATTCCTGACCTGACCTATTGTTGAAGCCCTGTAAGGGAAGTGGAGCAGCTGATGGATTGTGGAAAAGTGAATGTGTATATTCTCAGGGTGGGACAAACATGTGGGGAATGAGAGTCGGTGAGTGGTGAGCATAAGTAGGCTCCTTGGAGGGAATCCTTCCTGTTGCATTATGTAACTTTCCATAGTCTGAGCCTAGCCTATGATTTCCTTTACCCTGGGTGGAGTTTAGTCCCATATCGGGGGTAACCCACTTCTGATAGCTTGGAGCAGCGTGGTCTAAGGCTGGGAGGTTCATGGAAGGTCTACACGCATTTGGTGGTCTTTTATGTTTAATTGTACGTTGTGTATCTTGTACATGTGTTATGATGTTATCAGAATTACCTGTATATATTGCATGTATGTGTTTATTGTCGCTTCCTAGTGAATATGTGTATGAGAAGTATGTTTATGTCCATTTCAATTGCATTATATATATATGTATATCAAAGCATGAAAGTTTTCAAGTGACATTGTCTTGCCTCGGTGGCTGGGTATGTTACAATTTGGTTTTGAAGTAGTGGTGTGTCCTCGACTAGGGTGGCTGGGGGATGTTACAATTTGGTATCATAGCCCATGGTTTCCACATTGAACCTAGATAGGCCACGAATGTGGAATTTGGAGTTTCCACAAGAAATAAATGTACAGAGTGCAAGGAGGGCACTGAGGGAACACCTTGGCTGTGTTCAGAAGCTTAGGAGGTGTAGCGGTTTGATAAACCACAACAGACGTGGTATTGGCCCATTGGATTTGTTGGGAGGAGACAAACCCCTCACAACCATCAGATCAAGAGAAGGTGCATGGAGGTTAAGCACACAAGTCCTTCAAACTTCTCCCCTCCTATCGTTTTAAATCTATAACAGAGAAAAATGTCGAAGTCTCGAAGTTCGAAACTAATCCAGACCGTCCATTTTCCAGGGACACGTGTCCTTAGATTAAGCGATGTTCAGAGTTAGGCAGTTTGGGGGTTTTGGAGTGTTCAACAGTGAAATTTTCGAAATCCCGAAGCTATGGGAAGCAGCTGTGGACAATCGACAATTCAGGAGTTTTGCAAGTGAGCAGATGAAAATAATCATCGAAGTCCTAGGTTGCCGAAGTAATGTGACATGATGATGTCACCGGGTGACATGGAGTTGTCAGTAGTTCGACAATTTGACAGTTCGAAAGTTTTTGAGAAAGTGTCGAAGACAGGAAATCTCTGAAGTACCAAAGCGCCATGTATGACGTGGCATGATGGTATCACCTAGGGTGACGTGGACCTACCTAGGTCTGCCACATGTCACTCATTTTTGTACTTTAAATAGGCCCTTAGGACCGATTGTAACCTGACACATGTCACTAAATGGTGGGGCCACGTATCACCACTTTGATTGGTGACAGTTGTACTTTGTGGGCCCTGGGAGGTTAAGTAGTTCGAGAGTTCGACATTCGGGGAAAAGTTTTTGGAAGAAATTTCAGACCTCTGAAGTCTCGGAGTCCCGAAGTTCCGAAGTGATGTGGCTTGTGACATCACCTAGGATGGAGTGGAGACACAGGATGCGTACCACGTGTCAGTGTGATATGTGATTTTGAAAGGCTGATTTTGCAATTAGAACTTGACAATTGTCACCCCTCAGATCATGCCATGTGTCCACTTCTTGGAATCTTCCGCATAGCACCCGAGTGTGCAGTATTAATTGAACCCCATGGGTTCACCACTTTGGCATTCGAAAGGAATGAAGGGAGATGGAAGCAAAAACCCCGAAACTCTGAAGAGTGGAGTAAATCCTTGTCGTTCATCGGGAGGGGACATGCAGCGGTAGATCCTGTGGTTCGGAGAATTCAAGGCATAAGTAGTTGAGGTTGAGGACTTTTAGAGGAATGAAGGCTGGAGTCCATCGTGATTGTTGATCATAGAGGATGCATGGTGCCAGATCTCGTGGTCCAGAGAAGTGGTACTCGGGAGGAATGGAGTTATAGGTTACTTGAGTCGAGAACTCCCAGAGGGTCGGAGTTAATCTCGACCGTTGATCAGGGAATGACACGTGGAGGAAGGAGAGGATCTCTGGTAGTTCGACACTCTGGGAGATCTGTGAAGAAGTGCTTAGGAAATCCCCGAAGCCTGGAGTTCCATAGTAAATCTCAACCATTGGATGTTGGGAAGCCATGAACCGTTGATCATCCATTCTTCGTGAGTTCGCCAGTTCGGTGATTGGGGAGATTTGTTGGGATGTGCTTTGGAAACTGTTGAATTCGGAGTCCCGAAGCTCCTATCCACTGTATATATGAACATATAATAAGGACTGTTGATCAGTACGTCCTTCAAGTATTCGAAGAATCGACGTTCAGGGAAAATATATAGTAATGGAGGTAGATCCTCTGAAGCCTCGAAGTTCTAGAGCCTTGGAGGCCCGAAGCATAGGATAAACGCCTAATGATTAGTGCTTGGTCACAACCCCTGGTCACATGAATTTGGGGGTTGAAAGTGTTGTCACTCCAAGAAACTCCTTAGGGTTGTATGCTAAGGAAGCTTGGTAACTTAGAAATAATGTGTATATGCGTTTGGGACAATGGGGTCTTTAATGATCAATGTAAGAAACCACTCATCACACACCTAAAGATACAGTGCTTTTAGGAAACAATAATCAGATCAAGTAATTGAAAGGAGAGGGTGAAGAACACTATTCTTGATTTCCAAATACAAGTGAATGTAGGGCTTAATGCAAGATAGAGAGAAATCCTTTACTTCAAGTCTATGAGCTCAATAAAGAGATAACAATCTTCATGAACTAAAATAAACTGAAACAAAGTACAGAAAGGGAAAGATGAATATTTATGATATTGAAAACGAAAGGAAACTGAACTTTATTTCTGCAAATAAGAGTCTATACAGTAGCACAAAATATCTCCCACATTGAACCCTTGTCTCTTAGAAAAGATAGGCATTTATAGCCTTTTACAATCAGTTTTTAAGATCCTAAAAACTTGGATCTGTATCTAAAAATAACAATTCAAATCTAACTAAGCAACTTGAATACAAAGACTTAATCACTAGACTAGCATTCAAATTGTCTTCAATCTCAAAATTTGACATCTGTATTCTTCAGCTCCTTGAATCCGTGATGTTGTGGCACCTGTCTTGACAGTTGGATTTCTTCAATGTTCATAGTCAATACTTGAGGAAATTAGTTTAGCATGTGGTTCTCAAAAACTCCCACGAATCTCTGATGCAAAGTCCTTTGCAAGCAAGTTGTTATCCCCTTGATAATCTGGAACTTCTTTATAACCTGTGAAAAATGACCTGCTCCATCCCTAGCTTCCAAAAATGCTTTTTCTGCTTTCACCAGCTAACTCGCCTTGTGATTCGCTGGTTACCTGGTGAAAGTGCTGCCTTTCACCAGCTAACTGGTTGCAAAATTACGCTGTGCGCTGGTGAAAGCTCTGCCTTAGCCCAAAATGATCTTTCACCTCCAAAACTGCGATTTCAACAAAAACTCAAGGTGTCTCTGCTTTATCCCCTTGCATGTTCACAACAACTTGAGCAAGCACTTGCAAATCTGGGTGTGATTTTTTCTTTTGCTTCAATTTTCTGATTTTCCTTTTAAGGTGCTTTGCTAGCCACCATAGACTGTTGTAGTCTTTGGTGATCTTCTGTTTTCTCTTCTTTTCCTTGACACTTTCACGAGCCAGCTTTTCAAATGCAGCATTGATTTCTGCAAAATTATCAGACAACTTCTTGTATCTTTCTTTTATTACCCTCTCTAAGACCTCCTGCTGAGCGATCACTTCTTTGAGATGCTTGATTTTCTGTGTTTTCTTCGTGCTCTTTGATGTTTCTCCTTCCTCGGTGTGAGTAAAGGTGTCATAATTCTGTGCAAACTCAATTGAATGTTTAGGACTCTTGATGACAGGGATCTCATCTTCTTGCTCTGGTTCTGAGTCTGTGTAGGGTAGGTTTAAGATGTTTGTTCCCCTTTCTGTAGGCTTCTCTGTAGTAGTTTCAAAATTCAACTTTTTCTTTGACCTGTGAGATTTCACACCAGAGATTCTATCTTCTGGAGGTCCTGGAAGGTTTCTCCTCTTCCTCGAACTGCTTTGAGGAGTCAATTGCTTCTTTCCAGCTTTCCCCTGTTCATTCACGGGCTGAGTTTGAGTTTCAAAGCCCTCCCAAAACAGAAAATGTTGCCAGGTCCTTCCTTTCTCTCTTAGCTCCTCCAGAATGATCAATTTAATAAGGCCAAAGTGGCACAGAGTATTCTTCATGCTTAGGGGTTCAGCTCTAATCTTTTTACAGACCTTAGTTAAGCTTTTGTGCAAGAAGAAAGGCAGGTTTAGGAGAGTTTTACCTGTGAAATGGTCTAAGAGCTTGAAGTGATACAACATCAGTTTGTCATACCTGCCTTATGAAGTTATGTAGAGTTGGATTCCCTTAAACAAATCCTACCACTCATCCTCTAAATGGGAAACTGGCATGCTCTTTTTCCATGCACTATGTCTGAATTCCTCCTTCAAATATGTTCTGAAATTTAAGTTTTTGGTGGCAGTCGTTTTGAACCAACTCTGGCCCATCCTTGGTAAGCTGGTCGCTGCAGCGATGGCAGCTTCATCCACAATGATCTCCAATGACCCAACACAAGCCTTATTCCTGTCAAACATTTTAGCAAACGCTTCTGCTGTGGATTGATGACAACCATTCTGTAACCTTTCAACGAATTCGATACAACCTGCGTTTGAGAAATGTTTCTGCACTTCTGGATGCGTCTGTAGGAAGGATAGACTATCCAACTCTTTTCTTAGTAAAGACCCACTGCGTCTCCTCGCCATCTGCAACTCAATACCCGAAACGACTCTGCACACCAATTACTGCAAACTGTTGTTCAGGTCGAGGTCTTGCGCTGGTGAAAGCACTCGGCTCTGTCTTTCAACATTAGAAACTTAGCATGCATTTGTGAGTGATTCGTGTTGGGGAAGCGATGAACCGATTTGATGTTGTCATCCAGGTAGTACAGCTCCTGTACCTGCGATAATGGATTCAAATTCGCCATTTCCAACGCCATGATTGTGAAGCATGCGTCACTGAACAAGATCCACTTTGTAATCCTATTTAGATGTGCAAACTCGAGTCTCCATCATTATCCACTTTCACCAGCGCATCATTCTTGATTGCATGACGTGGGATGATCGTATCATCATTAGATTTTAAAAACGTGGATAAAACACACATGATTCCCGCTTTCACCAGCTAATGGCCCGTGGGAAGCACTCCTTGTCTGTTGAAAATCGTTTCTTTCACCAGCGCACAACCCGTGAGAAATGCCCCTTAGCTGTTGAAACTCATCACTTTCACTAGCTAACCATCACCTTTAAAACACACGTTAGCTGTTGAAAGCATTTTATGAAAATTTTAAAGAGAAGACCTTTATGGGTCGTCTTATTTCTAAGACAAAAATCAAAACCTAAGTCTTACTACTAGAAAATCTCAAAACCAAATTTGAGAACACTACCAATAGCCATGCTATCAACCACAAAATGCAACCATAGTGACAGATTCATTTTGGGAGCTAACAGAAGGAAAGGGACAAATTGTTCAAATATCTATAACTTCCTTCTCAAAACTCGGAATTGAGCATGGAAACAACCATTGGAAATGTCTTGAATAGTAGAAGATAACTGTTCACCCAGAAATTGGATTTGAACCATCAATTTCTCAGGAAATCAATAGAAAATAAGTATGATATATATTAATGAATCAGAGTGGTTCATGTTTTCATGAAATTATTAACAACATTTAGCCTGACAAAGTTCAGTTGGCTGCACATTTTTGCAGAATCAACAACTGTCAAATCAGAGTCAACACAAAGTGCAAAGTGATGGAGGATGCACAGGTAGTCTACAACCAAGAAGATGAAATCAGAGGGTTGAATGTCCAGTTGGGTATGTAAGGAACCAAATCCAATGGGAATGGAGGAGGAAATGATGAAGACATAAATTTGGCTGATACCCTCAGAAAATTCCAGACATATATCTAGAGCCACAAGGATGATAATGAAAGGCTTATGAAAGCCAAAGAGCAACATGAAGACTTCAACATGAAGTTAATTCAAAGCCTGGAAATAATTGAAAATAATTTGGATAAGGAGAGTGTCTCCAACAAATCAGGAAGCCATGAGATCCCTGAGAAGAAAGGAAGACCAAGGAGTGGTAGTAGACATCACCATCACTCCCAAAAGCATTCCCATAGGAGATCACATAGTAGCTAAAGTCCATCCCTTGTCATGAAGCATAGGAGGTCTGGGGTGGATGAGTTGAAAGGAGAAATGAATAAGATCAAGCCTCCTACTTTTTATGGAGAGCACAAGAAGGATGAAGATGTTGAGACATGCCTGGTAGGCATGAGGAAGTACTTCCAATTGCATAACTATTCTTCCCATGTAGAAGGAAGAATTGCTATCTATCAGTTGAAAGGAAAGGCATGCATGTGGTGGGATCAACTTGTGCAAGTGTAACACCTCAGAGAGAAAAATGTGACTTGGAAGGTATTCAAGAGGCATTTTGAGAAGAAATACCTAACCAAGAGGCATTATCAGAAAAAGATGAAAGAGTTCTTTGAACTCAAACTGGGCAACATGATTATTGATGAATATGAAAGGAGATTTTTAGAGCTGTTGAAGTATGTCTCCTTCATCAAGGATGAGAAAATGAAGATTTATAGGTACTTGAGTGGGATGCCATCTTTCATGAGTGATAAAATCCAATATGATGATCCCAAGACTCNTATTGATGAATATGAAAGGAGATTTTTAGAGCTGTTGAAGTATGTCTCCTTCATCAAGGATGAGAAAATGAAGATTTATAGGTACTTGAGTGGGATGCCATCTTTCATGAGTGATAAAATCCAATATGATGATCCCAAGACTCTGAAAGAAACTATAAGGAGAGAAAAATGCTTACATGATCAATAAAAAGGAAAGCCTACTTTCTAGAAGGCTTGGGAGGACAAGAAGAAGTTTAAGAAGGAACAAAGGCAGAAGGGGAACAAGCCTCCATTTTTCATCAACAATCCTTAAGGAAAACAATCTTTTAGAGAGCATAGAATGGCTGAGGTAGGTGGGCAAAGGCCAAGGTAGACACCCATTGAATGTTGGGGCTGTAAAGGAGACCATAAGTATAGATATTTTCCTCACAAAGGTGAAAAAGTGAGAGTTGTACACAATGTATAGCAAGAAAAAATAGTGGAGGACACGGGAAGAAGTGTACCAAGGATCTATGCAGCCCTAGACAACAAGCAAGCAGAGTTTCAATCACACATGATTGAAGTTGAAGGTATGATCAATAACCATGCCTTTACTATTTTAATAGACTCAGGAGCTAGTCATAGTTACATAGATCCTAAAGTATTGGAAAGATTTCTTTTTCCAAGAAGCAAGCATGGGAAATCTTGGCTAGTACAACTGGCTACATGAGCCAAGAGAAAAGTTGTTGAGCTAGTTAAATCATGTCCAATGGACACGAACGGGCTAAGTACCAAGGAAAATTTGAACATCTTGCCATTGGGTTCATATGTCTGTCTAATTGGTATGGATTTGTTGGACCAACACCATGCTATCTTAGACTTTCATAACAAGGCATTTACTTTCCTGGATGAAGAAGGGAACCTAAGAATAATCCAAGTAATTCCTAGGGCAATTATTGTCCGAGAGATCTCAACAATGCAGCTGAAGAAGTGTTATACGAAGGGCTGCCAAATATTTGTAGCCCATATGGAAGAAGCACCTAAGGATAAGGTGCCAAATCTGGAGGATCACTCAATCCTGAAATATTTTGAGGATGTGTTCAAGGAGATACCAAGACTACCCCCAAAGAGAGATATTGATTTCTCTATAAATTTGATGCCTGGAGCAGCTCTAGTATCAAATAATCCTTACATAATGAGTACACCAGAGCTAAAGGAGTTGCAAATTGAGCTTGAATATATTCTGAAGAAGGGGTATATACACCCAAGTGTGTCAACTTGGGGTTCCCCAGTCTTGTTTGTGAAGAAGAAAGATGGGACATTGAGATTGTGCATCGATTTCAGACAGTTGAACAAATTGCCCATAAATAACAAGTATCCTTTGCAAAGGATCGATGATCTCTTTGATCAGTCAAAGGATGCAAAGATATTCTAAAAGATTGACCTCAGGTCATGATATCATCAAGTCATAATCAGTGATGAAGACATCAACAAGACTGCCTTCAGGATAAGGTATGGTCATTACAAATTCATAGTGGTTCCATTTGGATTATCAAATGCACCAGTTGTTTTCATGTGTTCGATGAATGGTGTTTTCTGGGAATATTTAGACAAGTTTATCATTGTCTTTTTGGATGAAATCCTTGTGTATTCCAAGTCAGAATAAGAACATGAGAATCATTTGAGGATGGTGTTACAAGTGTTAAGAGATCACCAACTGTATTCCAAATTAAGCAAGTGCTCATTTTATCAAAACAAAATTCACTATTTAGGGCATATCATATCCGAAGAAGGGATAGTAGTGGACCCTTAAAATATTGAGGCCATTAAAGGGTGGCCAACACCTAAGAATGTGACATAAATCAGATCCTTCATGGGTCTATCTGGATACTACAGAAGATTCATCACAATCACTTCCTTGCAAAGGAAGGGGGTGAAGTTTCAATGGACAACATAATGTGAAAATAGCTTCCAACAATTGAAGCAGTTGTTAACTAGTGCTCCAATTCTGAGGATTGTTGATCCAAATGAAGATTTTGTGGTTTGCACCGATGCATGCAAAGAAGGACTTGGTGGAGTCCTTAGTCAAAATGAATTTGTGATATGTTTTGAATCCAGGAAACTAAAAGAGCATGAAAGGCTCTATGCCACTCATGATTTGGAGTTGGCAGCCATAGTGCATGCCTTGAAGAAGTGGAGGCACTACCTCATGGGAAAGAATTTTGAGCCAAGGAAAAACCATAATGGTCTGAAATACTTGTTTGATCAACCAACTTTAAATGAAAGGCATAGTAGATGGTTGGAATTCCTTTGTGAGTATGACTTTGATATTAAGCACATCAAAGGAAAAGAGAACATAGTGGTTGATGCACTCAACATGAGAGTGCATGAACTGCATGCTACATCCATTATCATATATCAAATTTATCTTAAAGGCATAATTTATGAGGCTACAAAAACTGATTTGCAGTACATGGAATTGGTAACAAAATTGCAGCAGAAAGTTGAAGATTATGAATTGGGAATTGATGTAATTCTCTTGCACATGAACAGAGTTTATGTACCCAATTCTCCTGATTTGAGGAGTATGATTTTAAAAGAGATGCATAATGTACCCTATGTTGGGCACCCAGGATATCAGAAAACAATTTCAGCGGTCAAGAGCCAATATTATTGGCTAGGCATGAAGATATAGATTGTTGAATACATTGCTAAATGCTTGGAGTGTTAAAGGGTCAAGGCTGAGCATAGAAACCCAACTGGCTTGCTGCAGCCATTACCCATTCCTGAGTGGAAGTGGGAAGTGGTGACAATGGATTTCATCACCAAATTGCCTAAAACAA